>JAPTHA010000018.1:14336762-14348300 GCA_029814585.1 Gymnapogon annona | reverse complement strand
ATATCTATATATTTTTTTTTTTTTTGTCCTAGTGGCCCAGCCTCTATTCTCTACACGCACTTGCTCGTTCTCCTCAGACCTCTCACCCTGTCATCGTCTGTTTTGAAAGCGCTGTCTCCACCACCATTAGTCTGCTGTTGCCTTGAATCTCTCCATCTTGTCTCCCCTCAGTGCCATGTGGTTTGATACAGGGCAGGCCGACAGGGAGGCGTACGCAGCTAATGGGTCACTGTCTGCCAGCGGTGTGCACACAAATGAGTGCCGTGCACCAACGCCTAAATGCCCTTCAGTTGTTTAGTCATTTTTAAATACCTTTGTTGCCGGCATAATGGTGGTCGTACTACCCGGGGTATATTCATTGTGAGAGAAACTGAGGGCTTTTGAAAAAGGTAGACTGACAGAAATGAGACATTAGTTCATTAAAAAAAAAAAAAAATAGGATTCAGATTTGGAGAAAGAAGATTGTACTTGCAAATACTGCAGAGATTTGTCACATAGATGATTTTATTTCCAGGAGTGTAAATATAGACGAGGCTGTTGCAGGGTTGGTAGTGGGCCCTGGTGGATGTGGAGCTGGACTTTTGTGACAGATCTGACAAATACACCAATGTTCACAGTGGGCAGTCGCAGCTCAGCACCTCCTCATGCAACGTCCTGCCACAAATGTAAACCCCTAGTGACGGGGGGGAAAAAAGACATAGGCTTTTACAGTAAACCGCAGCAGCATTCCGTGACTGTACTCTGTAGAGTGTATTCGTTACGTCTGTTGTAATTTCACATATTTTCAACGATATTCAAACCCAGAGATCTGCCATTTCACATTAGCAGTGACAGTAAGACTGACAGACAGGCCATTGTCAAACGACATGTGAATCAACACACCTGACATGACAAGTATTGTTATATATACGTATTGTCCATTTCTGTGTGATACTGTATGTATTTCAAGGTGATTATTATTGTGGTGGTAGTAGTAGTGTTAGTTATTTTAGGGATGTGGGATATATAACATAATGCGGGGAGAAGGGGTGGGATTTCATAAGTTTAGACTTCTGCCCACTCCTTTTCAACATGTGTTAAACTTGTGTAAACTAATTGTTGATTTTGTTTTTTTTCTTTCTTTTAATTAGATGTTCAAATACAAAAAAACTAACAATTGGTAAAATGCTCAGAATGTCCCTTTGTGCAGGGATTTTACTATTAAGGACAATAATGGAGGTACAATGCAGACACTAATTGCAGAAAATTAAATCAATCTGTCCTGGTTTTGTCAGAAAAACCCCCAAAAATAAATGTTCAGACAAATGAATAATATGTACCATATGATAAGGGCTAATAATTGCTGTGTAATATAACATTTTCTAGTTGTGTGATGGTGCTAAACCCACACTACACATAATCAATCAATCAATATTCAATAAATACTTTATTTATCCCCGTAAGGAAATTGCTGAATTTATAGTTTTGCATAATTTATCATACATATAGTCAGACCAAAAAAAATGTACATATCTTTTTCTAAAAATCACTCCTAAAACAACATAAGCGTACAATTTGGGGACATCGATAGCAGTAAAAACCCTCCACACCTGTTCCATTAGGCGCTAATTATGCAGGTTTTATGTTTCCACTAAACTATTCATATCTTTCGCAGTTGACAAATGTTGAATAAAAGCCCATTAAATACCTGTGGGTTCTACATACTGTATAACAGGATCTCAGTGTTTTGATGGGTCTATGTTAGAAGTAAAAAGATGAGCTGCAATTAATGTTATGTTAACATTTTCACTTTTTTTTCCCCATACTTAACGAAGGTTGGTAGGAGAGAGTCTATGCAAATCACCCCTATTACAAATAACTTCAATTGCTTTTTGCTTCCTGTATGAAAATAGTTAGAACATCACTCATTTGTAATAAATTATCCCAAAAAAAAAACAAAAAAACACCTCCCATGTATAAAGATATTGAGATCTTCTAACAATATCCTCACCACACCTTACATAGCAAACACTACAAAAATAAGCACGGTCTATTTCCAACACGTTGAACCTGACTACAAATATAACTCCAGAGGTTTTGTTCTTCTGTCTCCAACCGCGACGGTTTATCCCGTTGTAATGACATCACACGGGCGACTGTAGGACGCCGCTAACCTGGATGTTTGAAGCACCTTGAAAAACACTCGGCCTGATCCATTTCCTTGGGTTATAGCGACGCAGTATGTGAACACACCTACACACCATAAAAGAGCTGCATATGTGCGTGTGTGTGTTCTTCATAACTAATGTGCACTGGGCCCTGTCATATCATTTCCCTGTTGGATAGTTTCAACTTGTGACCGTTGCCATTATTCATCAATGCAGCGCAAGTTCTGAGAATTCACTTGATATATATATATATAATTCTGTTTTGACTGATGTGTCTCTGCAAAGGGCAGAGATCATTTGTCTTTTTTATTTATTTTTTTCCTTTTTGCGGGGATTCAATAATGCGACCTTGCTTTGAATCACTGTTTGCAGTAGTGATTAAGTAATGTCAGGGTTCAGTTCGTGGACCTATAAGAGCTGATGCAGTTTTATAACCCAGTGTGTTCAAAGAAGAATTTATGTGAATGGAAAAAAATCAGCGTAGTGACTCAGTAGAGATGTTTTTAGTTGATTTAAGGTTGATGCTGTAGTTGTTCTGAGGATTCTTTATATATTAAACTTTACACTTCTTTAGAGAATGAGTATAATGCAGAGTATTTAATCCATTTAAGGTTTTAATCATGCATTTTTTTTTTGTTTGTTTTTTGCCCTGTTTGTTGTCTTATGAATGATTTATGCTCACTGGGGTGTTTCTGGTTTCAGTTCCACCTCTTTTATAGCCGTGAACAGTGGTCTCATTAGCAGCCCTTTGAATGTCGCTGGTTGTTTCATATAAGACGTATCCCATACAGCTTTGATTATCCTGCAACAGAGCAGAAAATAGTGTGGAACAAACAAAAACCCCTCTGCAGAGAAAATGCTGTATGTATAGATTTAAGCCAGGGAGACTCTTGGACTTCTGCATTTGTGCTCTGCTTACAGAATTAAAGTAAACATTTCAAAGTCAAGACACAAACGCACGACAACTGCTGCATTGGAGATGACGGTGAAGGATTCGTCCATAGTACGACCTGAACTGAACTGCGTCGACATTATCCCAACCAATCACAATGACCTGATCATTTAATTAAAAATACCAACCAAAATTACATGCATGTTTACATATGAACTGTTCATGTAGAATTTCCCACCCGCGAACACCCGCGACTGTAAAGGCATTCCATAGCCACATCTGTGATGCAAAGTATCATCTCAAATCAATGAATTTTAAATAAATGGAGTTGAATTGTCAGTGACTGTGGGGTATACAGCCCCTTGAGTTACACTGTGAAATTATTTTCATGAAATGCAAGTACGTTTAAGTCATGTTTGATCAAAGGCAGAAATGCTATTATTCATTCACCTAAATTTGATTATAAAATTGGCAGGAATCTAAACTCCAAACCAGGTATCACGGGGGGAACTCAGAGACACCGGCAGGGCGATGCAGCCTCTTTCATTTGTCAAATACCACTCCAACTTGAAAAATGGATTTTCTGTCACATCTTTATTGGACTCTAAGGCCCATATACTGCTATGGAGCCTCCGCTGACCTACCCAGCGATCACCCTCGTTCTTCTCAGAATGCAGCAGAGCTTTGTCCTACCATTTATGCAGGATGGCCTCCTGCTGAGCGCAGCCCAGACTCCGCGTGGAGGAGTTAGTCATTACACTGGAATAGAACTACTGTTACTAATGCAGGGCACAATAATGGTAATAGGGTTTAGTCAAGTGTGGTTCAAATACAACAGAAATGATCAGAAACAGACTCCACAAGAGAGTCTTCCATATCCATCCCATAGTGCTTTACTCGATGCTGGACTGCAGTAGGGGTTGTATCACATACATCTGCATTTGTGAGTAGAAACGACTCGTATCTGTGCATCAAATGTGACGCTCCAGGGATGGAATCTGCACTGAAGTGTGAGATCATGTCATATGTTGGTGTACGACGAGTTCAGTGTTGACTACAGGAACATCAAGATATGGGTAATATAAATCAATGAGAATAAATGTTTAATCCTGGAGGTTTCTGTTAATTATCTTCAGAGTCTGGTTTATTCCATCTCTGTATGTAAAGCATTCTGAGATAACTTCTGTTACAATTTGGTGCTATGTAAATTTAATTTGGTTTGATATATTGGTTGACTTTAGCACTGGTAACTGCATACCACTGTGTTTCAGTTTCTAAAGCTGGAGAAAGCAGAATGTACACAGATGGCTTTGTCTTGCAGCAGGAGTTGCCATCTAATAATAATCCACTCAGATTGGAGAAATCCTATGAAAACACCTCCCTTTGTACACGGAGGCACTAAAATTAGGGGGTTAAAAACAGACGCCAGAATCAAATGCACAAAATGGTGGAGG
Organism: Gymnapogon annona; assembly: GCA_029814585.1. NCBI lineage: Eukaryota > Metazoa > Chordata > Actinopteri > Kurtiformes > Apogonidae > Gymnapogon > Gymnapogon annona. Next base: position 14,343,807 of record JAPTHA010000018.1, on the reverse strand, counting down.
GCACAGGAATTATACCTCATGAGATGTAGGAAAGCACCTGCATGGAGCTCCAGTGTTTCCTTTTTAAAATAATGAAAAACATTATGTTCTAGCTACCAGGGCGTTCTGCCAGAGGAGCCTGTGCTTATGCTTCAGATGTCGGTGCACCGCTAATCTCACATCTAAGCCTGTTTTGCATTTTCGTTAAGTGAGAGGTGGCATTATGAAGGACCAGGGAAGTACACAGAAGCTTATTCTGAAGGAAAACTGCTCATTGGAAAAAACAAAATAAAAAAAAAAAATGTCGGGTAATATTTAATTACCTGTGTCAGTTTAAGCACGGGAAATTAGCATATTGTTGTCGACCGACGGTCTGCATGGAAAACAAAAAGGCAAAGAAAGGGTGGTTTCAAATTCCAAAGGGAACAAACTCTGCCTCGAACCTAAACAAAGCATCTAACGCGTCATAATCCAACAGAAGTATTCAGAAGCCAAACAATTACGACAGATTTACGCCAGTAGTGGAGCGGGATTCGCACTAAAAATAGCAAAAGGTTCTTCTCGAACGAGTCGCTAGGCCAGGCAGACGCTGGCACAATTTGGAACCATTGTGGAAATATTTATGATCACTGTGCATAATAATGTACCTAGCATTTTGGCATATGCTGGTAGAAAAACAAACGGAAAATAAAAAAACAATCAAGGAGGATTAGTAGAGTGTGTGAATGTGACAGAATATGTGAATCGACGACAATGACTCAACCGCAGCCAGCGATTGTGCAAAGTGCTTTTGGGCCAAACCTCAGTGGTGCGTTTCTCCCTCTTCCTTTTTACCTGCTGAAGGGTTTTCACTTTGACACGTGACAGCGGAGTATAGATCAGTGTCTCCGAGGAGCCTCGAGACAAAAGGAAGTTAATCACCCAGGCCTGTTGTCGGCGTAAATATCACCAACAACTGTGTTAAATGGCAGTGAAAGTAAGGCTGTCTATTAGGGGGTCCATCTGACTCCGTCCGTCTCCGACTGCCTCCACTGCCGTCCCACCAGCGCTGCACTCATCCACTTGTCGGGAATCTTGGCTCGTAGCGTTGGACACTGGCCAAGGTCAGTGCAAGCTTTTATTGAAATGTGATACTGATCTGTTGGAGGGATGTAAACCCAACATCAGGGCTTTTATGAATGGTACGCCTCACCAAGAAAGACTAAATTTAACACCTCGGCTTGTGTTGAGATATTTAGTGTTCATGACACGTGTTTGTCAATAGCAAAACAACACATCAATCTGAACTGCATTATTCTATCACCTTTACTGACGCTCTGACAATGTGTCTATATTTTTCAGTCGCGTCACGCTCTTTTGTGTTTTAGTTTGTAGATGGATATTATATTTTATTTCCAAAATCCTATTAAAAATAAATACAAGGGAAAACCAAATTTGTTTCTTTTTTTTAAACGATTAATTATTACGGAAATAACTCTTGATAATTAGAAGCAGGACCTAAACTTCAGACAACCACTGTTACAACACCATAAAATACACATTTATTAAAGTATGGACGTTCCAGTATTTCCATGTCCTGCACCATGTGGTGATCAAATCTGTTGGATTCATGACGTGTTCTGAATGAAATATCACAGGCGTGTGACTGGATCTGCACTATGTTCTAATTAGGACAAAGTATAAGACGTCTATACAAAGAAAAAAAAAAAAAGGTTAACCCTTTGAACCCTGAGCCTAAAATGGTCCACCTTGACTTTTTCTCTCATTTTGAAAGTTGAAATACGGTTTGAACCAAAACTTTAGAGAATATGCTGCAAGTCCTTTTGCCCATTTTTTCACAGCACTTTTTTTCCCACATTAAAATCTGGCAATCGTTTTCAATTTCCTGTGTGTCATGATAGTGCTTCTACTCCAGCAACGAGTAAAATTACCGCAATGACCCGGTAGAACTTATGAAACGCAGCGTCTCAGCTTTCACAAAACCCTGGTAGATTTTTGTCATTATTATTTCAGTTGGTGAGACTCAGTTTTCGCTACTAGTTTCAGTAATAGTGTCAGCTTTTGTTAACTATAATCGACTCTGCTCTACATCCTAATTGTTAAGCAGTGGATGAAGAGGAGGTGCTACCGAATCATCTTGAGGCCTCTCTGATCTCCTGTCGGCAAAATGAGCCGAACCTAAATGTCTTTGATCACCATTTCAGTTTGATGCTCTAATCATCTTTATGTAGGCATAACTCAGTCGACCTGGACTCACACTCTCCATCACTGCCTTTATTAACCGTTTCCTGGTGCAGCTCACCTACACAACTCCCAGCCAATTCAGAATGCATTAATATTTGAAGATAATGTGATGACGGGATATTATGCATCGCCTTGTAACTACACTAGACTAGACCGTGATCAAATAAATCACTGTAGATGCTGGATGCAAACAAAGCCGTGGTGCTTTTGAACAGCACATGAAGCAACAAATCCCCATTACTCTAATACAAACACAGAGCTGCTGCTGTTAATGTGGTCACTAAAGGAAGCACTCATCAAGCGCATAAGGACACAGCGTCATCCAGTAACATTTAATTTATCCACAACAATCAATAAACAAACATACTGACAACATAGCTAAAACCGGCCCATCAAAGGTTCAGTGTGGCCCGTGGGATACATTTATAAAGTGGAAAAATTACACTGAAGATATAAGTCAACAATGTCAAACTCATTTAGTTCAGGTTCTGCATACAGACCCATGTGATTTGAAATAGTCAAAAATATAATTTTATAATAAGAAGTTCATTTTTTCATGCTTAAATATAAAAAAAAAAGTCAAATCTACATTTTTCTTTTTGGTAAAATATGATATGAAAAAATCTTTTAACAATAATTGTGAATAACCTGAACGAATATGAACAGTCTGCACAATTTTAACAATATATGCCTGTTACTAAATGTTTCATGTCTTTGTAGCTTCACTCCATAATGTTCATGTATACATGTATACATGAACATACATGTATACAAGTTGGGGCATAATACTGTTAAAATGTCATTTATTTTTCTTCAGAAATTCACATTTTTTTTCTTTGGTTAGTGCGTAATTTTTCTTTCAAATTTAATGTAGTTTATTTTTACACTTAATCAAAGACAAAACTGTAGAGTTGTCATTAAATAATGGCTATTACACGATTATTTTTAATTTTAAAATAATATTGAACCTGGAAGAAAGTGAGTTTTTCTCCTTTGGTGTAGACCCTGGTGTGTTTGAAGGCATACAATTTGAAATTTCATGTTGAAAAAAATCATACACATCCACCGTGTAATTTTCACATCACGATCAAGTTTGGGTTATCAGGGAAAATTTTTTGGGGAAAAATATATATATTGGAGACAATTTAAAACCCACCACCTTCTAGTTTCTGTGATTGGCTAATAACACATTTAAACGTCATCATCTTATCCCTCTATCAAGTAAGTGACTATGTTCAGTTGGTATGGGTTAAACACAGCTCTGAGGTTTAGCTGGTGATAAAAGGAAATACAGAGAGGAAGAACAGAGTCTGGCTTTGGTTAACAAGACTCGTCCCCACAGGCTTCATGCAAATTATTTACAATTTGCTTTCAATTCTTCAAAGAACTCCAAGCTCTGGTGGGGTTCTTGGACCACCTTTACAAACTCCCTCCACTGTTCAGTAGTCATGGCGTAACCAGGTGGGTCATGCACGGTCAGTGTGTGGGAGCAGCTGGCCGTGGTTTTCAGTGGGGGGAGGGGTTGATGAACTTAAGCGGACAGGCCCTTCGACCCAAACAATGACGCTGCACAGACAGAGAAGCAGACGGAGCAACCTGTTCTGTGAGGTGACACCTTTCACATCCCACTCTGGCATTTGATTTTATCTTTAATATGACAAATGTTATTTATTTATGTATTTGTTTACTTTATCTCCACTCCAGTGACACTTTTCTCCATCAATGTTATATTGTTTGGATCATGGCATTTAGCTTTGATGCTATTTTTATTCCTCATTCAATTATTATTCATCATTCGTGTGTTTATATTATTTTCTTTTTGTATTATTTCCTTTTCTGTTTGTGTTTTTGCTCGTGCGTTCTGTGGATGTTTTCTGCTGCTGTGAATGGAAATTTCCACGAGTGGGACGATTAAAGGAATCTAATCTAATTCTAATACAGTCATTTTATGTCATTATGATGCAGTTAAAACACTTTGTTGGAGTATCTGCCTCCCTTCAGGCTTCAAGAAGGCGTTCATTAACCCCATTGTGAACACATCCCATCCGTGAGCTACAACATTTTATCAGTTTAGCATATAAATATGGCATGTATAACAGAAATCTTTGTTTATTTATTTAACCTTTATTTTTCCAGCTAAGTCCACTGAGAACTGCTTCTCATTTAGAGTGACGACCTGGCCAAGAGGCAGCATTTACACATACACAAACACAAGAACATAACAGCTGATAGGTTAAAGCTGACACAATTAAACCTGGGGAGTAACATTACCAATCACAGTGACACAAGTAAAAGAAACCGATGAAACAATGTAGAAACATAAAAAATAACGGTTATTAGAAATGCAATGGATGTGACATGAAATAAGGCTGTTGACCACATATATACAGTACAGATTCAGAACAAAGGTTACTGCGAGTCTATGGGAACCCGGTTCTTTGCGGCGCTGACCCAGGGCAGCAGTACCTTTACAACTCCAACATAAGTCCACCTAGTTTTGGAGTCCAGGTCCTGGCCACGTGGTCCAGACCAAAGCCAAAACCACCCTTTGTTTTGCATTACTGTAGGGAATTTGAGCACTGAAGTGGGTTGGAAGTATTTTCACAGACTAAAATATTCCTTTAACAGCTAATGTGACTTCCCGCTGAAGGAGGGAACACTAATGCTAAGGTGACACAGTAAAGTTTAGTCGTTAGACAGAAGCAGGTGCTGCATGTTTTAAGGCTTATTAAGAGTCTGGTCTGGACCAGCTCTACATGGAAAGTCTCATGAGATAAGTTTTTAATATGATTTAGTGCTATATTTGGGGGGTCCCAATCTATGGAAGGCTCTTCTCCTGGAGTTGCATCATATCATAGGTTTGTCCAGCCTTCAGATCCATGCAGAATGACCTTTGACACTTTGTACTGTGATATTTTGTTATAATTCCATCAATGTACTGTATTCTTGTTAGCGTAATTTTTTTTATGATGCTTTTATCTTTATTATTAGATTATGCAGCACTTTGGTCAGGTTTGGGTATTATAAAGTGGTTTAGAAATAAAAATTGATTGATTGATTGATTGATTGATATACACAGTCCAAATGATTGATTTCTGAACGTGCCCATTGAGCCTATGGTTTTTTTCCCGACTCTTCTCCGCTCCGTCTCGTTTTATCCCTGTCACTAAAGTCGAACTCATATACTGTAGGTTTTCTTGTGGCGCTAACTTACTATCCCCAAGCAGAGGAGTGAAGGGCATTATTGGTTGTGTATTAGTTGCGGCCATGATCTAAAATGGAATCTACGTCCGATGAAACAATCACTTCATGCTTTGTCCTAATGTGTTTACAGATCAGTTTGACTTCTTTGGGCTGTGTTAGATCATAGGTGAACCTAAACCCTAGAGTTGGATGGAGAAGTTGTTGGTTTGACTCCCGAGACTGGACCTGAACCAGTGTTTCCAGTATTTGTTTCAGTGAATCACCAGCCACCCCGGTACCGGTACCGTAATCCTACTGGTGCAGTCAGGTCAGTCTCAGTAATGACGTTTTGTCACTCTATAGTCACATGGTCAGACGTGAGGTCGCCTCTGTCCTCACAATGACTTCTGTCCAATTGAAAAGCACGAAATATTTCCTCTTGATGTTGGTCTGAGTCTCGTAACACGAGGATTTTAGTGAATGTGTCAGAGTTTGAGAAGAAACCGTCTTCTAGTTTGTGTATTTTCACCGTTCACTACCTGAACGACGTCAGACCCGACATGACTCCAGTCTAAGCTTAACCTGTTCCATGGGTCCTAGCTGACCTCAGCGATGTTCATTAACCTGTTTTAGAGCATTAGCATGCACATCACCGCTCCGTTCACTGACAAAAGACGAACATGAATACTACAAAAGACTTTTCCTTCATTAACACCCATTCCTCTTGGAAGTCAAGTAGGATAAGCTGGAAATTACACAAACCTTTATCCCCCCCCTGCCCACTATCACAGACTGCAAGATGTTTGGGAGTAGAATTAAAAATAAAAAGGGCTGAATGCCATTCTGAAGGCAGTATTCCCTCAGACAGGCGGCACAAGTGAAGGTGTTCATCGATGTTGAACACCGAAGCGCTGGGTAATCACCAGCCACATGAAGCTCAAGTGCCTCGTGTAAAATATTGAAACAGGCAACAAATCAATCACTATTATCATGTAACAACTTCCTCTAGAACATTAACCTTTTTTGTCAGAACCCTAATGTTAAAGTTAATGGAGTATTTGAAACGGTTGAAACAAAAACCAGACTACAAATGTAACCCTGTGGACTTAAACCTCTGATGTGTCAGTGGCGCTGCTTCCGCATATGTGAGTTATTCTAAAAATTCATAGAATGTTAACCATTTGCTCAATTGTTTAAATGTAAAAACGGATAGAATATAACTTCCTCTTTCCATAGACAGCTGAGCATGCACTGTGCACATGTGGGTTGGGTTGAATGGGGGTGTAGAGGTCAGGGCAAAACACAGAGCAGTAAGTGAAATCGACCTATAAAGATAATTATATTATTATTTTTTCAGTATTTTCCTTGTATGAATTTGGTATAAAAAAAGCGCTCTAAAACAAAAACTACTAGGCCTAAATTCAAAACCTTGTTCAGTGTGTTCCAGGACATGTTCAACATCGTAAATCTCTTATTGATATGCATTCCTTATTCAGTAAAAACCTGTCAAACTCGAATTCCTCTGCCTCACACAGTAAATCAAAACCACTGAAGGAAAGGAGCACAAACTCTCACACACACACACACACACACACACACACACACACACACACACACACACACACACACACACACACAC
>JAPTHA010000018.1:14312609-14326926 GCA_029814585.1 Gymnapogon annona | reverse complement strand
AGCGTTTCGAGGCATCTGAGGGTGTGTGTTGTGGTCTCTGTGTGGTTTGGTGTTTGTGGAAAATGACGGTATTAAGATTTCAAAGGCCAAGTTTAATTGTGGCCTCGGTGTTTGAGTATTAAAAAAAGACAGCAGAACAGTGCAACGGTTCAACACACCCTTTCTTCCTAATAAAGGAAAGATGTAGGATTCAAATGCCAGCCAAACAAAGGCTGGCGGAGAGGGTGGGGGGTGGGGGTACTCAGCTGGACAGATGCGTAAGTAAAAAATAAAACAAAAAAGAAAGAAGGAAACCAACTGTGAAGATCTCCACTGTGGTCTCCTGGAACACCTCCATCCTGCTCTGCCACAATCATATTTTGCATAAAGCTGTTTAAAATTCGATGAAGGCTGTTGTGAAGCTGCACCACCGTGACCTTCTGAGTGCATTTGTACTACGTTAAGCGTGAGTATCCTGTGACAGACCCTGCCTCTGTCTTGTCACCTAACCAGCCCAGTATAAACACGTGGTCTGACAATCTCCACCACAGACACACGTTCACCATTTCCTTTTTCAAGGTGGCTGATATTTCCCATTATGTGGCAGCCCCTTTATTCTACTCGGATCGTGTTACAGAAACTAACACCCGAGATGGTGTCAGGGCCGCTCTATGCATTTCTGCTTTCTGGGGCATCACTGATAATGCGTTGTATGCACCGCCTGCCCTGATTGTAGCTTTAAGACCCTGAATCAAAAATACACCATAAGTGACCTTAGCCAAGACTAAAGATAGAAGTGATATTATTCACATTCTATCATTGTTACTCATGGAAAACATTGTGGGCAGTGGATGGAGACAGATGTGAGAGGATTTGCTCCGAAAGACCAGACGCGGTTTGCATTTCAATACATTCATTAAGTTTCTGTAGAAATGCTCCATAAATACGGTAAATAATCATGATCATTTTGTCCAATCTGAGACTCGTCAGCATGATATTCTATTTCAACTGGGGGAAAAAAAAAAAAAAAAAAGCTTAAAAACCTTGCGTTGGCTTTGATGATACTCATTTGACGGGCCTGTGAGGAAATTGGCTATTGTTCAGGATTATGTAGAATGCTGCATCACACAATATTAGACATGTGGCAGCGTGGAACAAAGCGCAGAGGGAAACAGCAATGGCAGCAGTCCTTTGATTGCGCTTTTTGTGTCGAGTGTGTTTGTGTATTTATTTATTTAAATTTTTTTTTGGAACGGACTGTAGTTATTAGCGTGTGAGCAGTCGCCTGTCTATGACTCGACCGTCTGCGTCAGTATCAGGGGATTGGATTCCTGGATCTTCCGGGACTCTCCAGATATGAGGGTTCATTACACAGGGTCCACATCTGAATAATTGTTTTGGTTAAGTAGTTACACAATAGGAGGTTTATTCGGTTGCTTCGCCTCATTTTGAGCTCTTCCTACTTAGATAGAAATACTTAGTTAGAAAGAACCGCTTGGATGAGTGTGAATATAAAGTCTGTCAAAGGTGGATTGAAGAGATTCGATCTCTACATCTGCACGCACTCCCTTTATTTGGCAGCTCGTGCCCACATTTGGACTGTTCTCTTGTTAGTAGTTAACAGTTTTTCCACATCTCTCAATCAAGCGACACTTCATTGTTTAAAAGGACGTGTTGATCCTGATAAGCTGTAACCATCTGACCATGACGAGAATGAATAAGAGAGAGAGAGAGAAACGGCTTTGACGCCAGAAACGCAAGAAGCTCTTATCGTTTGTGCTGAATTTGAATTTGTATTGAACAAACGTTGTCATGTCGTTTTAATAAATGCAATTGTCAGCTTTATTGCATATTATGTTATTGCTTTTGTTTCTTTGATGGAGTTTAATGGAGGTGAGGTTTCGTCTGATGTGCCGATTGGACCAAACCGCAGACAAAATGTGGCGGGAAATGGTAAAAGACCGACCACTGGAATAGTTTTAATTTCATTCAGTTGCAAATGAAATTTTACGAGTCAGGAAAGATGCTATTTATGGCGAAGACAGTACAACTATAGAATATTTTAAGTATCAAATATGCATTGTTTCTCACCACTGAAGGCAATCTTTGCTGTACTGTACTATACTATAGTGTACTATACTATGTTATACAATACTGTACTGTACTGGATTATACTATATTGCACGATACTACGGAGTACTATACTGAACTGTACTATACTGCACTATATTATGCTATAGGGTACTGTACTATGCAGTGTGTACTTGTGTATACGGGTCACTAATGTGCAGTATTTAAGCATCACACAGTTTGTCCATGAAATCTAAATGTATTTTCCCCTTGTCCTATTCATCTGCCTTCAGTGTAAATATTACGCCAACGCTTTATTTTGACAAAAAAAACATTGTTTATTCAGGCAGTTTCTGGAATCCAATCAGTCTAATCGGACCATGTCCTAAGAAAGCACCTGTGTCCACAGAATTATGAATGTGATGTATTTCTGGTATTAACAGCAGTAAGGGTGATGTTCTAATGTATCTGTGCCAGAACCCTTATCAGCGTGCGCAGTATTCTGTCGTACAATGGTGATTAACTGCACTACAAGTACCACGGAAACAAAAAAAGAATACAAAAGAGATGCTGAAGAAATCTGTGGGTTAAGATTTAAAAAAAAAGTTTTTGTAATCCATTCATCGTAATATAAAATCTATATTTTATTTTATCACTTAACATAACTGTCAAACTGTTGAGCAATTAAATCTTTTAATGAATGTTTTTAAATACTTTAATTGACAGAACTGACTACTACTATTAATAATAATAAACTAAACAACAACAACAATAATAATACTTATAATAGACGATAAACACACCTATTGTCACATTTCCCACTTAAATATTTTAGCAAATGTTCAGCCTCATCATAAATATTAAATTTAGTTTCATGGATTTTAGATTTTTTTAACTGATTAAAAAATGGAGATCATTGGCTGGCACTAAATCACATTTTGATGTGTTTTTTTCCCAGCACAGTCATTAAAAAAAAAAAAAAAAAAAAAAAATTACATACAGTAGCCAAAAATGTTGCATTCTGAAATGCTAATGTTTTTTTTTTCTCTTTTGACTGTGTTAAATTTCTTAACTTTCATTATGATGAAAAATGTGCTTTAACTTTTCTCATTTTGTTGAAGTTATTTTTATATATGTCTCAATTTATCTCAGTGGCCTTTACTGGGATCTATACATAAAAAGAAGCAGTATGAAGGAGGTAAAATAAAACAAGGGGGGAAAAAAGATCTAATGTGATATTTATCTAGTCTGATGGTGTGTTTGCAGTCAGTGAGTGTGTATACAGGGAGTTGAAAGGAAGAGATGCAAGGATGACATTCAAGGAGTGAAATTAACTTGGACATGTAAACACACAAACACAGACATACCACTGTGTGATAACTATAACAACACATACACACATTATTTAACTTCCACACATTTACCTCCATAACAGACAGACACTTCACATGTCATTAACCAAAGAACATACATTCACCACATTGGACAAACATGACTTTTACGGTTTGACCTTAATGGTCAGATTTTCTTTAGATGTTTACACCAAGGTTTTTACTGTATATGCCTGTTGGTATGGAGCAGAAACCTACTGGCTGGACGCTATTGAGAAATGCACACCACCTTAATTACACAAATTCAAAAAGCTCTCATTTTAGACATGTTGAAAAATAAGGCTTGGATATTAAAATTTGTGTTAAAATTCACATCTCTAAAGCATTTTATCCCATTCGCATTGATGCAGTTAAAATGCTTTGGAAATCCAAACTGAAAAAGCAAGGAAAAGGTCCTTTTTTTTATAAGGCACGAGGGTTGAAAATAAAGATGCAATTCTATGTGGACTTCTATGTGATTAGTGCTCTTATCAACAGAATTGTGGTTTATAAGTTTGTAAATTGATGCAAAAGAGATTGTGATGCAATGCCATATTATGCACCAGATCTTTTGATGTAACATACATTTACATCTTATATAATCCAATACATAATTTGATTAAAATGAAGAATGATGTGGTGCATGAATAAATATGAATTTGTCATTCATCTGTGTTAATTCTGACATTTGGTTTAGGTACATCTACTGTACGCACACTGTTTAAACCCACCATGTATGTAATATTTAATACATACTGTTTCTGAAATTAAAATATGTGTATATGAGTGCAAATGCAATTTGAGCTGACCCACTAATTAGACTTGGATATGAACTGAACAATCCAGCGTTTGGATGACAGCTCCCATAAGGGTTTAAATATATGGAGTTAAAGCTCTGTGGGCAAAAAGACTGTACTTGGGTATTTATCTAATTATATAGTTTTAAAATCCACTGAATGGATTCTTTCTGTAAAAATACCTGCAAAAATGACTTAATGGACATTTGTTTAAACACTTGATGTGCACATATCTATAGAAATTAACATATGATGTATATTTTGGCTGCAATTTGCAGAAACATACAGCGTTCAGTATTTGGTTTTTTGGTGATGGGCAGACCTTTTTTTTTTTTACATATAATATAACCAACCTTATTCCCGACACAGCAAATTGCATATTACATAAAAATCCAATAAATATTTTAATTAAAATGCACCGTGATATAAAACATGATTCCAACATGAAGGATAATATACAGCCTTAAAATCCTCCCAAAAAAGGAGCTGCATAAAGATGGTCCAATCCCACGGAGGTGCATATAGACCGAGGGTACTTAGGCTGAGGGAAAGCAAAATCAATAAATGACTGACAGCGTGCTGACTGTCTGAAAAAAAAAAAAAAACAGTTTTCCCAGTCATCGCCACGCTCGTTGATAAGATGTAATTAGAAATTCCTGTCATAAACATTGATGGCTCATTTCAATCCAGTGAAAGAGCTGTGGAGTACTTCAGAGTAGAGACGCATGAAGGGGGAAAAAAAAAAAAAAACATCCTTCCAATGAGCCATCCGGCATGATTCCAGGGTCTCAATCAAAGGCATTGTCTGGGGTTAAAAACCGTTGACATGAACCTTCAGAGCCTTCAGTCACTCACAGGCAGACGGACGTCTGCAGATGCTGTCACCGCACTCAAAAAAAAACAAAAAAAACACCTAAGGAACATCGCACGCTGTGATTAGGAAGAGTCAAATACACCAGCACTTCATATATTTAAAGTACAACCGCATTAATAATCACAAAGTAACCCCCCCCCCCCACACACACACACATACCCTCCACCTCCCACATCACCACCCCATCCCCCACACCCACCGTCCCTCCCTCTCCATCAACGCCATCCTGTCTCCTTAACCTGTGGCAAATCAAACACCTGCATTTTGGACCCCTTTATCCCCCCACCTTGAACCTGCCTCGTGCAAAAATAAATAAAAAATCTAATTAAAAAAAGAACTAAATTAAGAACAATAACAAAGGCGGCGACAGAGACTGTACAAGTGTGAGCGCGGATGAGTTTAGTGGCATTTGAAGGAACATGAATGTTAATGAGGGCAGATTAGGAAGAAACAACAACCTCCCTGGAACAGACACACACACACACACACACACACACACACACACACACACTGAACAGCGACTCACACCTTTAACTGTCAAAGGAGAAACAAACCCCCAAAAGCAAAGATACAAGTGTGTTTGCATGCATCACTTCACACACTATTTAATATTTATAGCCCTGCTTTATTTTTTTTTTATTACTTGTGATGACAAAGCTTCAGTCAGACGATGCATGGATTATATGCGTGTGTGTATGTGCGTGTATGGGTGTGTGCGTGTGTGTGTGTGTGTGTGCTTGCGTGCTTTAAGTCCATTACAAAAACCAGCCCAGTAGTAACACATAACAAAATGAAACCCATCTGGATGACAAAGCACAAACAAGATCAGCAGCTCTCTTTTATGGATAATTCTCCTTCTTCTCCTTCTCTTCCATTACCTAAGACACAATATCTGATTCTTGACATTAATTTGCTCCCCGGTGATCTCCTGGCCCCCACCACTGCACCATAATAAATCTGATCCAATGCTTCAGCGCTCAGAGCCCACCATAGAGACTGAGTACTTACCAGGACTGTCATGCAGAGAATTCTAATTCAAGCAGCTCCATGTTGCCAAGGAAATTCAAAATGCCTCCGAAAGCATGGAGACAGGGACGCAGGATACAACTGAGGCCAGATTCAAACGGGGAAAAGCGAGAGGGGGTCTATATGCAGCGCTGAGAATCCCTTGTCTGAGGGGCATTTGAGAGATGCCTTCGTCCTCTCCAGATGCGCTAAATCCGGCAGCACTGATAGGCTGACATGTAAACACACAGGCGGCGGTGGAGGCTCGCACACGCTCACATACATGCTGCACCTCAGCAGAGACGAGAGGGGAAGAGGGAGGGGCCATGGATGGAGGTGGAGGGAGGAGCTGCAGTGAACGCTGAGCATGAGAGGGGTGGGGGCTCAGGGGTGCTCAGACAGCCGGACGGGGACGTGGAAAAGAAACAGAGAAAAAAAAGCATCTATGATCACACTGGTGTTGGCAGCACTTTACTGATCCCGGTCGTATGTGGGATGGCTGGATCATCTGGGATGGATCAGAGGGAACGGAGGAAATGGCATGGGCGGGGAGGGGGGTGGAAGTGGGCACAAAATAGGATCCCGTTACAAGTGACTGATATTGATTAGAATAATACAAGAGACACTATATGGCCTGAAAGACTCCAGAAGCCTGAGTATGATGTTATAAACAAAGTAAACATCACAAATATTTTTCAGTGCAGAATGGGCAGAGTCCAACATGATCGTTTAAACACACAACGTTTAGCATTAACTCAATATCTAGAGATGACCTTAGATAAACAGGGCTCTGCTTCAGAGAGATCCGTGATGTATTCATTGTACCAGGTAGTTTCATTTGGTTCCTACTGATGATGTCATATCCACTTAAATTAATTAACATTGAAAACAGTAATGGACGAATGTTCATCAGCTTCATAGAGAACACAAAGACGGGGCTGTGTTTTAATGCCCCCCCCCAGGAAGAGGAAAACATTTGATTGACCCTCCCCACCCCCACACACACTTCCTTCCTTGTCTCTGACCATAGTCACAGTGAAGCCAAGTGTTTCATACATAGGGAGCTGTAATAGGTTTGTTATGGGGACAAATTGACAAATGACCCGTGTTGTTTTCTTTCAGAGTAAGGTGACGGTGCACTTTGCTATAATGCTTTGCTACAATATTCTAATACGGCAAAAAAAAAAAAAAAAAGTTGTTCCTGGGGGCACAGGTAAACCCCCCTGGCATTGCCCCACTGTTTGACAAATACTGGTGTAGCGTTCCCTGTTGACCCTGTTCCAGAGGTGGAATGGTAAATGGATTGCACTTACATAGCGCTTTTCTACACATTTCATGGTGCCCAAAGCAATTTACACTGCCTCACATTCAACCATTCACACACACACATTCACACACCTGTGGGGAGCTGCTGCCATGCATTCAGTGTCTTGCTCAAGGACACTTTGACAGGCGGACAGTTGGAGCCAGGATTTGAAATGCAGACCCTTCAGCAATTGGACGACCCGCTCTACTGAGTGGATAAAGTCATTAACCATCATACCTAGTGCCTGCAGTTTAAGGCTATAAGGGCAGTGATTACCCATCATACATAGTGCTTACAGTCTAAACCTGTGTGGAATGTGATTACCCATCGTGCATACAGTGCTACCTTGAATCGAACTCTGTGAGAGCAGCGATTACCCATCATTCATAGTGCCTACAATCCAAGTCTGTGGCAGCAGTGATTACCCATCATGCCTTGTAGCTACGGTCTAAGCCTGTGGGGCCAGCGTTATGATCTAAGGTTACTTCAGTTCGTCATGTTTGGATTCAGTTACATTATGTGTCCGAAAACTGACAGAAATGAATATTTAAACATTAGCAGCCTGTCTCAATGGTAAATGGATTGCATTTATATAGCGCTTTTCTATACATTTAAGGCACTCAAAGTGCTTTACATTGGCCTCACATTCACCTATTCACACACACATTCACACACCAGTGGGCGGCTGCTGTCATGCAAGGCGCTGCCAGGGGAGCAATTTAAGGTTCATTGTCTTGCTCAGGGACACTTTGACATGTGGAGAGTCGGAGCCAAGATTTGAACCACCGACCCTTAGGCCATTGGACGACCCACTCTACCAACACAGCCAACCTCAATGACGGTGAACATGTGATCAAAACAAAACATCACATGTAATACCGCACTGGGATATTGTTTTAGCCAGACCGTATGTTTAAACAGATACAATACTGGTATTTTCTCTCATCCACAGCTGACCCTTTGTAAGCGTATGAAGGTCCATTTACCAACACAAACTCTGCCCTCAGCTTATATTTTCTACCCCCCCTTGTTTTTGCTGTGTCCTGGATGTTAGGACCTCCATTCAATCAATAACAACACAGTGTGTAGTGTATATGGGCAGAACAATATACTGTAAAAACAAAGCAGCTATGGTTGATAGTGCTGTTGTTTCATACCGCAATACTAATACTGTGCTGCAGTTCTGTCAGGGCCAAAGTACTGCACACACACACCGCAGTCATCAGCTGCTGAAAACTGAAGTTAGTCAAAGCATCTATACGTCAGCAGACATGTTGTCAATTATTCCTGTCTGGTTTACTGTACATGATTTAACGGACACATTCTACTTTTTGGGTTGTAAAGTGGACTCAGATAGAGGGAGTGCGTTTGAGTTGTATTTGTTTTTCGACCATTCCTAGTTATTCGTCCCTGAATGAATAAAGAAAAAAAAATCTGAAAATGAGACTTTCTATTTCTGCTTTTTGTTTATTTTCCTTCTCATTCATTTGCCATCCAGATGTTGACAAAATTTGTTTATGGGCAGCTTTAACAGTCCTCGAGGTCATTTGATCAGAATTCAAAATGAATGCAGAATGTGAATTTACGGAACTAAAGTTAACGTAATCATGCGCTTTTATTGAGACACCTTTTGTGAATAGTGTGACTTTTTTTCACAGTGTACATGTGTAGATGCTTTTCTTGTGAATGGTAATAACAGTGCTTCTCTCTCTGATCTCCATCCATATCTCAGTGTGAACTCTGCCTCCTCCACACCTATGAACAAACAGACCAATCATGAGACTGGTGCCGAGCTGGGCTGGACCAGGCAGATTCTATCAGATCACATGACCTCCTCTGCGGTCCTGTTTAGGGATTATCCACTTAACTTTTTGCAGATGCAGCCAATATTCTTTTCTATGTCTTGATTGAGGAGCCACCTAGTGGTAGAAAGCACCAAGTCCCCCTGTGCATGAAGGTATTATGGCCTGTATATGGCCGTGGTTAGGCTTATTATGCCATTTAATACACCAAACCAATCATGAAATAAACACCAATTAAGTCTTTTGCATCCAGTCTATTTCTTATAAAATCCGAACACGTCAACCCAAATGTTAGACATGGTCTAAACAACAGAACAATTTGCTCTTTCTCCTTGTGATGAATGTTTATTTCCATTTAAAATTTGGTCAGTGATAATGAGGTACACTGACACCGAGCCTATTATTACCATTTCAAGTCACGCTTGGTGAGGCAGCCATTAAAGGGCAAGAAAGACACGACAAAACCATGAAACATAACTGAAAGTGGTTTTATCCGAGTTAAGTTACAGTGAAGTTAGAGTTCCCTGAAGTCTGTACCAGCTGCTTAATTTACACGCATACTTTGCATGGTAGAAAATTAAACTCCATCTGCACAATGAAGTGGTGTCATTCTCATCATCTTGATGTTAATAACTTTAAGAGTAGCTACAGCAAGAATATAGTGTTATTGAAATTAAATGTATCGATAAAATGTTTAAACCTGCTAAATGGGGCCATTTTCCGTTAAGGCCCAGTTATAATGACCAGATTAGAAGACGGAGGAGGTGTTGAAACATTAAAGGTGTAATTGAAAAAAAAAAAAAAAGATCTGGTACCCCAACAGACCTCGAGGGACACGATGGGAGAGTGAGAGGGAACAGACAGAGGGGAAAGAGGACGAAAGGGATACTGGCTTCATGTGAAATGATATGGAATTAACGGTGACTTTTGTGGCCCCGCAACTCTTGACAGATACTTTAAACAGGCAGCGGATGGAGATGGAGGAGTGTGTTTGTCTGTTTGAGACGGCTTTGTGATGTTCTTGCCAGAGTTGAGGATTAACGCCACCCGTCGGGCAAAGTGAGGTAATCGTCAGAAAAACTCACCTTTGCAGTAGGAGTGGGGGGGTGGCTGTGGCGGGGGCTTAGCTGTGCTAATGGGTGTATAGGCCTGGCACTCACATGCTGCCAATGCCAAGCAGGCTCCACAGTCGGGGAGTGTTTATAGGAGATTAGGGGGCAGAGGATTTACTGGAGTGGTGTTGGACATGAAGGGCTCCTGGAAACAACCATCAAGCAGCTTACAATAAAACCTTTACCTTCAGCCTGACTTCAGCAAAGCAATTTTACCTCAAACAAATAACAAATATACAAAGTAATGAATGTCATAAACAATCTGGTTTTATTCTCCGGATGCCAGTCAACTCCATCTCACTGAGACCTTTCATTCAAACACGCGGCCTCGAGGTCTTCACTGGACTGTAGTGTAGAAGCCCAAATGGCCAGCAGTTATAGATAGTGAAGTCTACGGACATAGACCAGATTAAATCAAGAAATGAAATAAACGCCAGGGCTAAAAATGATAATAATGAGAAAATGAGCAGCAAGTGATTACAACTTAAGAATTAATGCTATAATATCTGTCCAAATCAAATTCAGATATTCAGAATGATGGGTTTTTAATTTCCTTCCCTTAACGTAAGCGCAGTCATTGTAATATAAAAGTAAAGCCACATGTAAAAAAAAAAAAAAAAAATCATGGAAGCCTCTTAACTTACAGTATACGTTAGATTTAGAAGAAAGACAGTGAAGGAGCTGAATTCAGTCCATTCTTTATATTATAGATACTTATATATGCTGTACCTCAGACATTAAGAGTCCCATTGTACTTCTGTATCTGCTGATACAGACGTGGGTTTGAATGGAAATAAGGTGTACTTAACCATAATCTGCAGAATATTTACATTACGTTGCACATGCACTACATACATGACTTATATACAGTGATCTCTGAATGTGGTTTAACACTGACTATAGAGATGTAAACTAGTAATCACAAACAAACAGTGTGAGCTCAAGGAAGAGACTTTGTGCTTCCATGTATCAGAGACGTCCAACTCAGTTTAGGCAGTTAGGCCACGTTCAGCCAATCTGATCTCAGACCAGTCAAATGATAGCTTAATAACCTATAAATAATGACAAATCTCTGTTTTTCTTCTTTTGTTTTTCATTCAATAAAAAAACCATTAAATTCTGAAAATATTTCCATTTACTATCCTTCCATTAAAAAGAAAAACAAGCAAATAACCACAAAAAAAATAAATAAAATATATTTAGAAAGATAAGTTTAATTCTAACAATAGTCTGCCCCAGCTTGTCATTTGTACATATGTTGTTCCACAAACACCAACTAATGGGTGAAATATTTTTTTCTGGTTTTTTTTACCGGTTGTTCTCATTTATTGTTCATTTATTAATATTTACTCTTTAAGGGTTTTATTATTCAATTTTTTTATTATTATTATTTAGATCCCACTCATCTGCAAGTGGAACTTGAGCTTAAATTATTTTAACACCATTGATCATAAATACCTTCAGTGTATTTTTTTTTTTTTCTATTGCTTAAATTCATCCCCAGGGCAGGATTGAACCCTTTTGACAGCTGGTGTTTTTTCCACCTGATGTCCTAGAACGACACCGGGGCAGACATACCCTGGGGGTGGGGGGGGGCTGTAGGTTGGACTTGGGGATACATACTGCTAGAGGACACATATTGTACGTCCATAGCTGCAGACAGAAGTGATCACAGCACCTCTGAGTGGGCGATGGTAATTAAGACTTTGTATTTTCTCCTCTACACTAGAACATTTTGTTTCCACTTACCTTCTGAAGTGCATTGCCTTGTGACTAAAAAGAGTCTTTTCTGGCACTAGAAAAGTAGTCTGGCAGTTTGTGCCGTCTCTGTTTTCACACAGCGCGAGTGAAAAATGTACATTCACTGTGAAACTAAATGTACTTTATTGAATTGGTCTGCTCAATGTGGTTGTTCGCTGTCATTTGTGGACTGGCATGTTTCACTCCGTGCACAGCCTTTTGAGCTGTATTTTAAATGAAGGGAATTAGTGAGACCTTTTCAGTTGTAGGGGGAATAAAAGAGACTCAAACAAAGGGGTCACCCACTGATTTTAACCCATCAAGGCCCAAACAGCCACAGGCGACAAAAACCATCCACTGATCTAAAATGTTTCAGAAGTTCTGAGCCATTAAACCTATTAATGTTTTGAAATAATTGGTATAAATACAGTTATTCATCGTTTCGTGGTCATCAGATATGACCCATTTACACGTTCGGAGACTCAGTAGTTACCGTGGAAACACTGTCATCTTCTACAACATTGATTCACCAGTAAAACCCATGGAGTTGAATCAGTGACAGATGGAGAGGGTTGTTTTGTTTTCAGTGACAATGGATGGACACACTGCATTCAAAGTCACTTTTCCCTCAGTTTTCTCTGTTTTTGATCAAATAAACCTCTACTTATCGACATCTACATGATCAGCAAATTAAATGTACAAAAATACATGATTCGCCCTGAAAAAACACAAAATTCAGAACGTAATACATTGATGAATGGTGATATATGACTTAAGAAAAGTTGCATATGGAGAAAAATTTAATTAAGAACTGGCACAGAGTCCAACAGTGTAATGTTATAAAGAAACTTGCATTGTTTCAGTAACAATAATGAAGGGATATGGAAGTAAAAAATCTGATTGTCTTCACGTATATGGGTTATGATGGAACAACAGTGTCCACTTATTGAAGGCTTGAATTAAACATGTTTGTATAGCTCAGTTGGTAAGGCACCGGCCTGGTGCATAGCGGACCCAGGTTCAATTCCCGGGGTGAGCATCCACTGGGTTGTGTCAGGAAGGGCATCTGACATTAAAAAAAAAAAAAAAAACTCCTGCCAAATCAAATATGCGAATTGGATTTGCTGTGTCGACCCCGGAAGGGGAAAAAGCCGAAAGAAATCATCATTATTGTCACCGCATCCCTTGTTCAGCTGCCAACAAATATAACACACACACCTGAATACCATAGATTTAAAGTATCACTGTGTTTGTCATCATGTTAAAACTATCAAGACCCAGACGGCAAAACCCCCCGAAATAGACAAGAGCATGACTTATGGGATATACTAGATATAACATGAACTCATTTTCTTTTTGATATTATTAGTTGTCATTTACTGCAAACAAATACTTTAATTATGATAGATTTATTTGGAATTATTTTCTCCAGAGCTTTTAATACACACAAATCCTTGTTTCTGTTGGTAGTATTTTTAGATTAAACATCCATTTTCATCCAGAAAGTTCTTTGTGTCTGTTCTGAACTAAGTCACATGAGTACACAGGAATACACAGAGGAACACACAGAGGATAGACAGGAGTACACAGAGGAACACACAGAGGATAGACAGAAGTACACAGAGGAACACGCAGCAGTACACAAACATACACAGAGGAATGTACAGACACACAAAAGTGCACAGTAGTACCGAGCAATATTCAGCAGTATACAGGAGTACAGAACATTGTGTACTTCTATACGGTAGTACTCAGCAGTATACAGTCGTACCTATTAGCACACAGCAGTTCACCACTATACAGCGGTATACAGTAGTGCACAGCAGTAAAGAGTAGTACACGGCAGTATACAGTAGTACATATTAGAACACAGCAGTATACAGTAGTGCACAGTAGCCCACATCACTACACAACTACACAGTTGTACACGACAGTATACAGTAGTACAGAATATTATATAGTTCTATACGGTAGTACTGAGCAGTATACAGTAGTACATATTAGCACACAGCAGTACACCACTATGCAGCGGTATACAGTAGTTCACAGCAGTACACAGTAGTACAGAGCAGTATACAGTAGTACGCAGTAGGGCATTAACAGAAACGTCGACTAGTCGACATGTCGACTCCCGTAGCACAAGTCGACTTAAATTTGGAGGAGTCGACAAGTCGCATGTTGTTCTTTCTCTCTCTCCCTCTGGATGTGGTTGTGTATTGAGTGCAGACTCTGCCTCTGATTCGCTTAAGCAGACACTGTGTG
>JAPTHA010000018.1:14245802-14258766 GCA_029814585.1 Gymnapogon annona | reverse complement strand
CCCCCCACACACACCCCCCCATCAGGCTTATTGCTGAGCAGGCTTTTTCCACCACTTTCATTTTCCTCTTATACTGGCAGCGGCCCTGGTCATTTTTGAGCTCTTCAGGGACATCCGTGCCTTAATGGGTTATTGCAGTTGAGACCGAGGTGGGTTTGAAATTAATTTGGTGAAATACAGTGAACCAAGTGTTGGTGCCGGTGTCGCAATCACGTCGAGCGGTTGAGTAATTGAGGTCTGATGAGTGTTGAGAGAGAGGATTGGATGAGCGTCTGAGCTGCCAGAGTTGAGTCCACAGCTGTCGTTGGTCTTAAGCATAATTCAACTAAACACATGTGATGCGAGTTGCCCACTCGGTTACTAAGCACTTTCCTGTAATATCCAAACTGCATCTAAAAAAAAAAAAAAAAAAAGACTCGTTGGATGTTTGTCGGTCTGTGGGACCAGCTTCTGACAGAGATTCACTGTCAATATTCAAGGACAAACAAAAGAAAACTCAGGATCAACAGCTA
This sequence comes from Gymnapogon annona, assembly GCA_029814585.1. NCBI lineage: Eukaryota > Metazoa > Chordata > Actinopteri > Kurtiformes > Apogonidae > Gymnapogon > Gymnapogon annona. The sequence goes on along the minus strand of JAPTHA010000018.1, from coordinate 14,258,254 downwards.
AAATGGATTTCCAAAGATATTCCGGGGAGCTGCCAAAGCGGTGCTGTGTTTTTTCATTTCCTGCCTTTTATTAACCCCTCTGTATTTGCTGCTTTCCCTCCGCCGCCTATACTGTACATCACAGCCAAGTTCCCATGTACCATTTTTCACGAAAACATAATATCTGCTTCTTTTGGTGAAGGCTACATAAATCTGAATCCTTTATCAGCCGCCAGCACACCTCCTCGAAGACGCCCGGGCGGATTCTGTTATTTTTATCTAATCATTTCCTGAGCATATTCTGGTGTCAGGATCCATCTTGGCTGACAAGTGCTGGTTCCATTTGAGTCCCCTATCGCCCTGTTTTTCCAGTGTTTTGCCATGACACCTGACTGATAAGTGTGTTGTTCAGTGTGTGCGGAGAAACGGTAGGATTTCACCAGTGACATGTGGCGTTTAGCACAGAGGAACCATTCAGCATTGCCCACGGACGGCCACTTTATCTCTCTAATGTTTTTGTTTTATATTTTGATTGAGGATTTTATGCCCACAGACCTCAGCGTTTGATGGCGCCGTCGAGACTGTTGCTTATTCACTGCAAAAGTAAAATGGTGTCTTGAGGAAATGTGAAGTGTCAGAGATGTCATTAATCTAAAGGCTTTGGACAAAGGCGCCGCAATTTGCAGAATTTGTGGCTCCTATGAAACTAATGTTACATTTAAACTGAGGCTATATTTTCCATCTTCGCCTAAAATGTATTCTAATGGGTGTTAGAGATCTCTACTCTGGTATTTCTACTCTAAAACTTTCAAAATGAAGGAAAATTGTCATCAGGGCATGAATAAGTAATAGTTTTTATGTCCACTTATTATTGTATTCCAGAGATATCCGTTAGCAAACATGCTAACCAGCCTGGTCTGGCCCGGTCCATCCTTATTCATATCTCTACTGTGGTATTTCTACTTTAAGAATTTGAAAACGAAGTAAAATTGTTGTCAAGGCATGAATAAGCAATGGTTTTTATGTCCACTTATTGCATTTCAGAGACCTCTATTATAGCGAACACGCTAACCAGCCTGGTCTGGCCCAGTTCATTCTTAGTAGTATAACATCCCTTTATTCCACTAAACTAAGTCACTGCAGTGTGGGTGCTAGACTGGGATATTCCACAGGATGCAGAGTCTTGTTTCTTTCAACATTGTGGCTAATGACAGTATGTTGACAGTATGTAGAGTTAGACTCTAATTATAAGTGTTCTCTTCAAAGCCACTGGACCTCCAAGGGAAAAAAAAAACAGTTATTTATCCTTTCCCAACAGAAAAGTTTTTGGTTAATTCAGTTTGGATGGAGGCAGTGGTGGGTCAGAGCCTACAATGTTCTGGAAGGTTAAAAACTATGGGAGTCCTGGGGTGTGGAAGAGCTGATTAGAAACCAGAATCAAAGTCACGCACAAGTACTACCTCCATGTGTTGATGGTACAAATTCATTTGTAAAGCTTGAACCTTTTATAGGATACTTATACTCAACCTTAGTGTGTTATTGGGATCCTGTAGACCACATCGGACCTGAGACTGTGGACTCATTGTCCTCACTGGAATTGATGATGTCACCATTCTGTGAATTACTAAAAAGTACCCACTGGCCCAATAAAGGGTTAATCTTCTACACAATCCTTTAAAAGCTGTAGTGGGCAGAAAACTGTCGACTCAGTCTTGCATCCATCCATCCATCCTTTGCCTAAAAATGTAATTGGCTAATAATCTTCTGCCAGTGGCAACATTTCCTCAAGCTTGAAACAAGACCTATCAATGCTAGAAGTCTAGTTTCCTTTTGACAAAAGGCATTTTCTACTGATGTTTTGATGTCTCGAAATATTGAGTGTGATATTATTTTTAATAGACTGGTCTTTTTCTAAATGGTGAAAAATGGCATACTCCCTATATCTGGAATTACAGAGCAGATAAAATTGTACACATCGTACAGTAATCCATACGTGGAAGATGTAACTCATGACCCTTACACAGATCCGTGCAGCAGATGCTTCCAGGATTAAAGGGCCATCGTCACTTGCCAATCAATTTTTAGAGTCGGGTTTACTGTTTGGCAACAAATGGAAACCCAGTCATGCAGTACACTTTCCCTCTGATTGCATCTCTCTGATCAATCCATGTCTCTTTGATTTTCTGTTTCCTTTTTTTTTTTTTGAAATGGACAAGTACATGATTGAAGAACGGGAGAGTAAAGAGGAAGTCCAGGTTCCAAATATGGTCTTTCTTCTTTTGTATGTGCATTGAACCTGAGCGCCGGGCACAGAGAGGCCGGTGAGGGGGTGTTACGTTGCTGAAGTCCACCACTCCCATTTGCCTGTCTGTCAGATGTCCTGCTTGGCTGAGCTCCACACAGTGATGGTGTTGACAAAATGACAGGAGGGGGGCACACTCCAGCGAATGTCAATTTGGCTGCAAAGCACCGTTTCCCCAGGAGCGGCAGAGCTCCCAGACACCAACCCAGAAAAAAGGCTGAGAGCCCGAGTTTACCAGAGGCCGTCTCCAACCAATCGGACATTTCCATAAAACATACAGGGTCACGCACATGCAGAACAAAGCATCCTGCACATGCATAATATCAACAGACAATGTCGGTAAAATTACACCCTTGCGACGACAATTAGCTGACACTGAAGACACCACTACTGCAATGACGCTGCCTGACATTTTATCACCTTGACGTGGTCCGGGTTCCGTGGGTTTAGTGGGGTTTAGAGCGTGGCGATGTTGTGTTCACTGTGCTGTTCCTCACGTCGCTTACTGTTCTAAGTTAGACTACTGGGATTAGCATTGCATTCTAAAGTGTCTCTAATCTTATAATCAGTCTAATAGGGACACGGTTACACTGGGGCCCTTTAACTGTGGAGGTTATTGGGGACACTTAGGCCTGAATGTGTAATCTTAACATTAAGATTCACAATGGATCCCCGTGTAACTGCATTAGGTGCTCAGACTTAAATCTGCAACGTCCCCTTAGATGTTAAATAAGTTATCCCAAATAACCTCCTCTGCCTGTTTAACCAATTAGCATTTCATGACAGGTGTTTGGATTAACGCTGATTTAATGAGCTTTATGAAAGTCCCCCGAGGATGAATGCAGGGTTTGGGGATTACCCACTTCCAGGATACTGTTAAAGACAGGCAAATGGGAAATCTAAGCTCCAAATCCATTAAAGGCTGTTTGTGTCCATACTCGCTCAAAGCCCACAATGAACTCCACAACAGCACACCTCCACCTTTAACTCAAACACAAACCATTATTGTCTGACAATCATTGTCTAATCCAAATCCACTCCTTAACACTTAGTTTTGTAACATCATTGTCTGGATAAAATGTGTTGCTGAAAATGTGATTTTAATAACATACAGCGTAACCATGTGTTACTATCAGATTAATAAATGCCTGATTAGCATTTATCTCTTTTCGAATCCAATTTAGTGTTTTTTTTGTTTGTTTTTTTTAGGGTTCTGGTGTTTTTCGATGGAAGATCATGGGATTTTGGAGTTCTCAAAGAAAAGCTGATGCTATTTTAACACAGCATTCATTTTCACATAACTTTAAACCAGTGTTCCAAGAGGACTTAAACACATTCATAGAGACATTCTGGAAGAGAGAACAAAATATTAAATTAATAGAAACAACAACAACAATAATAATAAAAACAATAATAATAACAATAATAATAGTTTTATTGTTATTATTATCACATTAGTTTATTATAAATTTACACATAGAAAATGAAAAAAAAAACTCCACCTGTTCAATCTAATAAATGAAATAGCTTTTTTTTTACTGCTATCAACAGTGCTTTTATATTTATTTCACTGCCATAAGAACTAAAACATATTTGCATCATTGTTTGCATTGTTGCACCTTTTACATATGGTGTTTGTCAGTTGATAGTGACAGTATATGTTGAAACTGGTGACACATACTGTGAAAACATCCAGACTCCACACCCAGTGCAACTGACCAGCGTCTGCTCAGAGCTGTTGGATATTCCTCTGCAGAGACGCGGTTTATTTTGCCGTATTACACAAAACTAGATATTGTTTTAATGTCACTGAACATGCGACTTCCATGTAAAATAATCTTTAGAATGGACAAACGTGGGTGTCAGTGGTGACACAATACAGACGGGATAAACAAATGTGTCAATGATCGCTGGGGCAGGCTCTGTAAGGCTACCAGGGAATATGTGTTCAACTCCAACACAATATGTTCACATTAAGTAGATATTCAGGTTTTGGAAAATGACCACATTCATAATAAAAATGAAATACACTTTCTGCCAATAATTTCCCTGTTGCAATATGCATAGTCTGATTAAAATGTCTTGTTTTTGTCCATATACAAATCTTCTCTCCGTAGGCGTGGAGGTTTTCTTTTTTTTTTTGGCGTACAACTAATTGATCTGAATGTAAACAGACAAGACACTACGCATCACAAACAATAGAGGCTCGCAGTGTGAATGTGCTGTGTATGTGGCCAAGTCCTTCTGACTGGTGAATGGTATCTGCATAGCCCACATGTCTGAGTCTGAAAGAATACACTCAAAATATACAAACACAACATGTTGTTTACATGTATTACGTTACACTGGAGAACTGCCATGTTTGCCTTTTTCTCAATTCATAGTCATCTTATTGGAGCTTTGTATCACAGAACCACTTAACTGCCACAAACATATAAGGTGCAGTACCTGAAAAAAACAAACAAAAAACACATATTATGCTTATAGAATATGTGGTTTGGGTTGCATGGTTTTAACAGATGTAGACAAAGTCCTGGATGTCAGGATAAGACCTGAGTTTGTTTTTGCGTGTTGTTTGTTCGGGGCTATCAGCACTACAAAGAACACTGTGTCTCAAAATGCATAATTTATCCTTTGGTAGAACGTGTTCTAATGGTGGGCACATTATGCATGCACACTTGTGGAAATTCAAAAATGTACAAAAAAAACTCCCATGCTCCACCATTCTTTTGTCCTTTCCATACATTCTTTTAGCCCTCACATGACTCCATTTTAAAATTGTAAAAAAAAAAAAACTTCAGGTGTCTCAGAACAGATTGTGGATTAAATCTAGACAGGTTTAAACAGACGTGGACATCGGTCGCCTGTGGGACTTACAAATTGTCCCAGGTTGGATATGACCTTGTCAATCTCCTCCTCATCAGCCACGATCCAGACAAAGGGTCTGCGATGTCACCTGCTGTGGGCATTGACTTCCGGAAGTATTCCACCGTATGTCTCTCTACTTGACACTGAATTATAGCAGAAGTAGACGATCGCAGAAATCTACTGACAGTCCTCAGAAGAAGTGTGTGTCCAAGTGCGTCTGTCCATGTCATAAAAACCCCAATTTCTTTTTAATTCACTTGTTAAGACACTTTTCTTTATTTATTTATTCATTTATTTAGTTAGTTTTTAGCAGAATACAATAGGGAACAGTGAAGTTATAATCAGGCCATTTTAAGGAGGAAGAAAAAAATACAACTTTATATGGCTGCAGTTGATATTGTCTGAAATTCAAAATTTCAACTTCAGCTCAGAGCTTAGTTGTTGGATATCGTCATCTACCTCCTTGTTGGTTGACATGACAACAGTCTCCCTCCTCTTGTCACAAAACATCCAAGCAGCACTTGATGAAAAATTTAACACTTGCAATAAAGCAACTGTTACAAGATCCTAAACTGACAACATTTCTATGAATCCTCTCTGAGTCACTGTATCATGTTATGAAATCCAACTTGTTTCTGGTCTTCACTGAGGCACACACTGAGGCTCCATAATTTCTGTTTGTGGAATTTACCAAAAATTGCCACTTGTTTGATAAAGGGCTGTGTGAGAGGTAGATAGTGTGTAAAAAGTTAATTAAATATTGGATAAATTATTTAATGTTCTTTTTTTATCAGTAGTCTATCGAGGTTGGGGAACAGTATGTCAGAAGTTTTCTCATTTTCACATGTTTTAAAGTTTCAGTGTTCATTGTGTTTGGTAGAAAAAAAAAGTCAGTTTTTCTTTAGTGTTCTCTTTTTCTGATACCATAACTCTCAACTTTAATCTGATCTTTAATGAACACCTACATAATCAGTGAATGAAACCGAAGGAAATGCTTGAGTTTCGCTCAAAATTCACAAAAAAATACTATATATTACTATAACTGGTGATGAATCACTGAGGAAAGATTAAATAGAGAGGAAAAACTGACCTGGGATCTAGCAGAAGTTACACTGGGTCCATGCGGATGAAGGTAATTTGCTGTAAATATGGGGCTATTACTACTGAAACTTTGATTCAATAAACCATAAACCGGGAACAAACAATGTAGTGAAGCTAGAGACTTAGAGCTCATAAGTCTCTAATTGTCATCCAGAACAGTTTTGGCTGCCGGAGCATTTGGCAGCGCGTCAGCATGTCCCGTATCTACCAGTGTCTCTTTGAGCTTGTGTAATATGTTATACAACTTACATTAATCCAACACCTCCCAACCCGACTTGACAACAGGTTGCTGTGAATATAGTGCTTGGCTGCATAGCGACCAGAATCCCATTACTTAAATGGATAGGACTAATAATAAAATATGACTTCCAACCTAACCGGATTAACAATGATCTTGTGCTCTTGGGAATCTGTTGAGCTGCCTTTCCACATAAACACCTTTTATATCCAAAGCTCTTAAGCAAGTTCACTTCTTGTGCTATTGTGTTCACGGATTGGAAGAGGGGATAATAAATGCGCGCCGGACAAACGAGGAGCAGAAAAAGGCAGGGCTCTTTAAATAGTCTGTTTATGTGCTGACTGCCGTACCTCGCTGCGTCGCTGAATTAATGCCAAGTGCGCACAAGTCGGGTCAGCTAGGGAATGCTAAGAAACTGGAAAACACCATCAGGTTTGTAGATTTCACGCTACAGAGAGAGCAGATAACATAAAGGGGTGAGACGCATTCAATCTGCAGCCACGTCTGCGCCGAGAGCCCCCGCTCTGCATACGACTGCGCTCCGACTCTGCTCTACTTAAGCTGATTGGTATCTCTGCATCTCCTCCAATGTTCCTTTAGTGTCTGAGTGTTTATGCAGCAAACAGCTCCAGAGACAAGGCTTCCACTGTTTGCTCTGAAGGCACTGATAATCCTCATGCCAAAACCGATACTTTAGCAGGAAGATTCTGTTATATCTGTGGAACTTTGAATCGAGAAAATAATGAATACCACAGGGTTTGTACCAATTACACATGTATTGTATAATCACACATGGTTCCTAAATGAATTAGTGCCGAGGTCTGGTACTGTACAGGCCCTGAATTCTATGGATACATGATTATGCCTATTTCTTTAGTGTTCATGTTCATTTTCCTTTGTTTTCAGATTCCTATTTGTCATCACCTTTCCATTAGGTGAAAACCACCGTTGAACATCTGATTGTTTTGAATGTTTGTTAAAGGGTGGGATATGCTCCGTTATAGATTAGCTTTAAATTGTCTTATTTTTCATCTAATAAAAAAAGAGGAAAAACATTCTACAAATGTTCTGAGCTCATGATAAATGGACTTTTAAATACAGTGGCCAATTACTCCAGGAACACATAATCATGTATCATCATACGACAGACTGATGTAGAGTAATGTAAAAGTAGACGGATGAAGTAGAATTAGTAAATAAACATCTGTAACATTAATGACAGTAACGTGAGTCCGTCTGACACAATGCAGTCTGTTGTACTGCGCTGTGATTTTCTAATAATATTTACAGTGTATTCACTTATATGAGTAATGTTTAGATGTAGAACTAGAAGCTATTAGACTTCATCTAAGAGGTGAATCTTTCAGGACTGTTCGGATCCATGAGGATCTGCTGGTCCAGTCCAGGTCACAGAACCACTGACCATCCTCTCGCTGTCTGTGAGTTGATGGAGGTGGTCTGGACCTGGGCCAGTGCAGTCTACATGTGTTTTATGGCGTTGGACTCGGTCTCTGTACACTCGCAGTGAGAGTTGTGCTCCACGTTTGGCACTAATTCACATTTGTTCGATGTGGGCGTTGGACTTTGCCTTCACTTTCCTTGATTTTCATGGAGGGGATTTCAAGGCCTGGTTGCAGCGAAGGAAAGCGGTGTGGTGTTGGGGTTGGAAGGTCACGGCTCTGCTCTTGGTGGATGTTGATGACATGCTTCACCTTCACTAACGTGGAGCTGGTTTTCGGGTGAGTGTGATGGGGCTGGAATGTGGATGAGCACCTCCGCACCTCAACACCTGGAGGGGTTAGAAGAGTTCAAGAGCCCAGAGGTCTTCCTCGTGGAAAGGTGGTTGTAAAATCGATCATAGTTTGAGGTGTATCTGTGGCGATGCGGTTGCTTTTAGTGGAAAAGCAGCTCGGCCATGAGGCAGTTATTGATCAGTGACTCAGCCCCCACCGCTGGCCAACGGCCCCATGACTCCAGATACAAGTGGTTTGGTAGATTTCACATTTCCTAACCCTGAGTATGAACCGACCTACTGCTTCTTCACATTGAGAGGGACTGGTTTAGGTTTCCCAGCATGCCACCCCCCCCCAACCCTGGCTGTCTATTGGAGGTCTTCCAGGACCCATGATCAGCCAAGGCCCTGGGGCCCAGGACTCACTGGAGGGATTAGACTGGATTTTCCATCTGGCTGGCGGGCAGTGGAGGGTCCTCCAGGAGTAACAGGAGGATGTCGGGGCACTCAGTGTGAAATACAACCAATGGAAACACTTCCAGTATTTTCCAAAATGTAATCCTTCACATACTTCAAGGTTCCTGCGACCGTCTTCTGACCATCCTCTAACATAGAGCCGCCGTTTCCCACACTCTTAGTAAAAACATACTATAAGAATTTGTATGAACCTATAGCAAGACAGATGTCACATGCATTCACATAAGTTGACATATGTATTTTAATATAATGTGTTCACGTTGCATTAAACTACATATGTTAAGTCATCATATGTTCCATATTACTATGAGTTTGTGGTGGCCAGAAGAATTTAATAGTTTTATAGTAAAGTATGGTTAAGACTGTTCTTTATAAAGGAAAAAGAAACATCATATATTACTATTTGAAGCAGACGTACTATCTGTATTGGAGTGTGGACACTGGTTTGTGGTAAATATGAACATGTCATTGAAAATACTGCATTTTGAAGTAGTAAAACAAAACCGGTAGAGGAGAGTATTTTGTTTTTCAGCAACATTGATCTACTAAGAGCATTTTCACCGTGAAGCTCGTGCTCAGTGCTTTCTACTATTCAGAACAATTAAGGTGAAGATCTGAAACAAAGCACAGCAACCGCAGAACAGAAGCAGTACGCCTCAAACCAGAGGTCAAATACGCTGTTTGCATATTCATACTGTAAGTAAATCCATATTTCATTGTCTAGACATGAGAAATCATCTGCTGGAGTGATTCTAATTACAGTGCGATATTTTCTTTTTCCTCTGATGAACCATCAATCAAACTGTTTCCGTATCATACAGATGGGCACGCCTTAATGCATGCAGTTTTACATTTGATCTCGTAATGAGCAGACAAAATGCACTGTTTGATAGCATCGCCGTGGTAACAGGCTTTCATACACATTAGACCTTATAAGTCTTTCATGGTAATATAGATATGAATGGCGCGATGAATGCGTGTTCCCACTGATACGATCGTACATAAATGTGAGTCGATACAAGTGACCGTCGAGGCCTCTGAAGGTGTCACAGATCTAATTTAATCAAAAGTCTATGAAGCTTTTCAACCACTCGATAAGGCTACTGAGGCTCCTTCTCCCACTCCAGCACGTGAACTACATTTCACATTCCCTTGCCTTTAACCTCTGTTTCATAAAACACACCATAATTACATCAGATCCTCCGTACCAGTTAATGAATGAGCTCACAGCAGTAATTTATTGTCCCAATGCCAGGAAACAGCCTGTTTCTGACAGGTAAAAGCTGCTTCTATTTGCACTGCAGAATCATAACACCGCTTCCTGCTGCAGGTGTACTGAGTTGGAATTCCGGTCACAGCCTCCAGTGGCCAACAGTGGAGATGGAGAGATACCTTAAGCAAGAAGAGCAGTAATTGTGGTTGAAGAGTGACCTCTGTGGACCTCCGCATGTGTGCGTCTGCAGGTTTAACCGACTGGCTAGACTTTAGACGGCTCTGCAGGTCAACCAGCACATGTGAAATATAAAACAGGCCATATTTAACTTTTATAACGCTCTTCCATCATCCCACATTAGTGTGTGTACTGACTTTGCACCAAAGTGATAAATTGCCGCTCGTTAAAACTTACGACATCCTTGTTACAATAGCTTACTTTAGCATTTAAAAGTACAGTTTGTGCTTTTGCAGCAGTGAAACAACCTTTTAAATTGTGTGTAGTTGTGTTGACAGAATATAAACATGATTTTGTCAATGGAACTGATTTATCATAATAATAATAATAATAATGATGATAATAATAATAATAAGTAGAAGATGCTGTTGAATAACAATAGAAATAAATGGACCCTGAAGTCTGTCTACTAGGGAACCTAACTAAACTCAAACTATGTAAGTGGGCAAAGAAACTGACTGAAATCCTGCTCACAGTTGCCAAGAAATGTATAGCTAGAAAACAGAAGCTAGACGCACCCCTTCCAATCAAGATTTGGTTGGAAGAAGTCAACAGCTGTGTACCCCTGGAGAAAATAAACTACTGGATGCATTGGAGAAGTGACATCGTCTATAAGAAATGGCAACCATTCTTAAATTACATGGAAAATGTACCAGTACACCTTGGACTCAGCTTCGTGAGTCTGATTTACACCACATGGACTCAGTGCTATATAAATATATACACCACATGGGCTCAACTCCATATACATACACCACATGTACTCATTCTATATACATATATATACACTGCGTGGGCTCAACTCCATACACCTGATCTACACCACATGGACCCAGCTCCATATACTAGAGTTCAACACGTGGGAATGTAATATGTTTAATGTAATGTAGAAATAAATGTTTGCTTATCTTAACATTACAGGCGTTACATGCTAAATTTGTGAGGAAGTGACACCTTGCCAACGATGTACATATAATATATATCACCTGTGGTCATTCCTGTATTACTTATACCATCATTTTGATTCTCAAAGAAATCCATGTTTGTATTTTGAGGACACGTGGACATCTTTATGATATAATGGAATCGACAATCGGAAAAAGAAATGCATCCTGACAGCAGATCATCTGTTTGGGCATAAAATCATTGAGCCATTGTAGCCTCATCCACCCAATAGGAAACTCAGTGCTCAGGACCTATGTTATATATTACATCTTACATCATTTCTGATATATCAGATGTGCTGGCGAACGACAAACTCAGCAGTATAGTTAGAAAAGGCTGTTTAATCGCACTAAGTAATAAGAGCAGTAGAATGATGTTCATTTGGGGCTGTTCGGTGCTCATCGCCCATAGTTTTACTGCATACATGACTTTGTATCTGTTAGTACTTCAATGGTTAAGTTCTTTGTATTCATAGATTTATTTGGCTTTTTTTACTCAACTTTTATTACTCAACTGCAAGACAAGTCATTCTTTCTTTCTTTTTTATTTAATTTCATTTCAAAGGTATATCTATCTATCTATCTATCTATCTATCTATCTATCTATCTATCTATCTATCTATCTATATATGTATATGTATAATAATGTAGAATAATGTCCCTCACTGCTGCTCACAGTATAAAGAGGAGAGATGATGAGACCAGTCTGGCGTAGACAATGTGTCATTACAAATGGGATACAATGTAGATGTGAACCTTTTTGCAGGGACACAGCGCAGTGACAGAAGGGAATAAAGACAGGAATGTGCAGAAGCTCAGACGGCAGCATCCCTCCCGTGTTTGGCTACTGGCACTGTGGGGCAATCTTGAAAAAATATTGTTCTCCAGTCTAGCCAGACTTCAACAGGCTGCTGGACTAACTCAATGTGACGTGCACCTCCAATGCCAAAAAGTTTTAAAAAAAAAAAAGAAAAGAAAAAAAAAAGAAAAAGGAAAAAAAAAAAGGCCCACCCTTCACACACTCTCTCTTTCTCAGGACAAAGGCGCACAAGAACCCGAAAGAGCAGGAGAGGGAGTCCAGTGTGGACAGGGGTCACATGGGACTCTGCAGGAACACAGAGGTGGGGGGGGGCATGACAGACCCTCCCCTCTCCGTTACCTCCCAGAGGAGTCCTGCTCTCCTTGCATTTCACAAACAACCTCAGGACCCTCGGGCAGGATGCGGGAAGTGGAGCAGCCGCGGAGAAAGGACCAGCACATCAACTGGAGTCTGGCACAAGACCAGGCTTTGTGTGTGTGTGTGTGTGTGTGTGTGTGTGTGTGTGTGTGTGTGTGTGTGTGTGTGTGTGTGTGTGTGTGTG
>JAPTHA010000018.1:14065121-14075861 GCA_029814585.1 Gymnapogon annona | reverse complement strand
TATCTATCTATCTATCTATCTATCTATCTATCTATCTATCTATCTATCTATCTATCTATCTATCTATCTATATATACCATATTTATTCATTTTTTCAATTTTCAGAGAGGGAATCATATTTATGTGTGTATTATTCTTAATTTTCTAAAATATGTGAAACCACCCTTTGTCTTTTATCTGAAGTCTATTTCCACAGATACTATCCACTCTGACAAAAGTGTTAACTTCACAAATACATTTTTAGAACATTCAACAGCCATTTGGTGATGCAGAGTGTTGTAACTGCTTTAAAAGGATAATACAGGTAACTTTATATATATTTATACTGTTTGTTGAGTACAATTGTATCTTAATGCCCTTAAATGTTTTTGATATAATTGGTTGGAGTGTGTTTGTTTTACTGTGACATACGTGCAGCTTTACTGACCCCTGCACTGCTGTAGTTTTCAGGTCTGTTCATTCCTTGCATCTCTCAGAGATCACTGCCTTGGGAATGTGGTTTCAGTTCCCAGGGACAGAGTTACAGAGTCAGTTAGATGAGCTTTAAACCCACCCTGTAATCTGTTCACATGCACAATATGTGGGGAAAAGGCATAAAGTACATGTCTATGCAGGTCACTGCTGCGTGTGTGGATAAAGGCAGTGGGTTTAGACTGAAACTCTGAGTATGTGCTGGTCTTTTGTCACTTCTTCTGGATTAGTTTGAAGAATAGACCCTCAACTACAGGTAATTAGCTCATTGATAAACTAATTAAGAATCTGAAATGTGTTGTGGAGTCAATGAAAAATACCTAATGAATCTCCACCGGCCACTGTTATAAAACCTGCCTCTGATTCCTTCAGGGTTTTTAATAAGTATGGGCTTAAATATGTAATACGACATGAGCAGGGGATCCCCTTCAGGATCCTGAGAGTTTATGAAAACACCATTAGGTTTCTGCAGACATCAAGAGACTTCCAGGCCCTTTATTCTCTCTGCACATGTTTGAGTTTGTGTTAAAGTTCTGTTTCATTTCCACTAAGTCCGTAAAGAATATTCTCTTTCTGATTCTAAGATTAAAACCTCATTTGAACACGTCCTTTCGCTGTTGAAAGAAACACAGGGTAACGTTATAAGGGATATTTGACATAAAATATTTAACTTCACACATGAATTTCTCCATTTTTGAATTCATGTCATGTTGACATTTTCATATTACTCTATGTCATACCCAGTGAATGTATTATTGTGCCTACTGTTCTTCATGACATGTAATAATATGAAGGCAAAAAAAAAACAAAAAAAAAGAAATTCATAGGGGAACCCAAACCAGATAAATATTAGATTAAACAGCCTTGAATTATTCTTTTTTTTTTTTATCTCGCTGGCCAATTGGCCATGAGTACTTCTGAAGGCAGAATATTCCCTTAAGAAATCACCGATTCATTTCAAATGGGACAATGTCTACAAAAAGTATTCACAGTTGGGAGATGTTTTGCAATTTTTTTGGGTATTCTTTTAATTGTGCCCAAATGAGCCATATTTTGATCGTTCCAAGTATAGAAATGCTGTGAATGTGTCAGCATAGGTACTAACTGAGTATTAATAGAAGTCATATGTAGTCTTTCACTGAATTAGGTGAGTCCGTCTCTCCCAACCCCCTCCCCCCAGTGAAAGTACCTCTTTCTATCTAGAGATGGATCTTCTGCATCGTGGCTCAAACCACTTGAATTTGTGAGGTTGTCAAGTTGTGCCTCTGTGCTATTGATTATTGATAGAACAAGGTGGTGAGCTACAGGTGAGCTATTGTCCTCCTCATGCATCATTGTGCTGTTTTATTGATTAATCTTCAAATGCCAATGATCACTTTGGATTAAGTGTTCTGTTGGTTTAGGATCAGTCTTAATGAAATAACACAATTAAAAGGGAAGCTGCGGTTATTAGCTTCAGCTGCAGTTTCCTGTCATCTTTACTTACTCTCTTTGGGCTAATTTGAATTGTTTCAGAGAGGATGTCTGTCAGATGTGGTTGCACATTTCAATGACTACACGAGCATGAACCTAAATATCCACTTCTATTCTGACAGTGTTCGGAATTTAGTGGAAGGATCAACAGCAGATTGTGTTCTTCTGGATGGATTTGAGGAACATTCTTTTGTTCTACTTTTTAGACATATCTTTTTTTTCTGTTTCAAGTCACCTACCAACGTTTTGAAAAGTTGAAGAAAAAAAAAATCATAACCAAACCAAAACAAAAGCCCATGTTTGTGGTGAGAAGGACAAACTCAACTCATACAGTACCGTGGAATGTCATGACAAACTTGGATATCAAGGTGTACATACATACATGTTAAGTTGAATGAATTAAAGGAGGAGGTTGTGTCCACACTGTTTAACAATTCAATTCAGTTCAATTCCATTCAATTCATGTTTATTTAAAGTGTAAACATCACCCGATATGGTCTCAAAACACTTTACAAATATCAAGGAACACATACAAATGAATGTTGCAGATAACAAGCAACAAAAAAAAAAAAGGTGGCAAAACAAAAGACAAAACAAAACACGAACAGCGCAACAAGGAGGAGAAAAAGTATAGGCTAAAAGGCTATACCCTACGCTTGGGAAAATAGGTGAATCTTGAGTCTTGCTTTGAAAATGGCAAGTCTGGTGAATAGAATAGAATAGAATAGATTAGAATAGAATAGAATAGAATAGAATAGAATAGAATAGAATAGAATAGAATAGAATAGAATAGAATAGAATAGAATAGAGCAGAACTTTATTTATCCCCATGGGGGAAATTCAAAGTTGTCCAGCAGCTGTCAAAGAACAAAGACATAATAAAAATGCTCATCTGAGCTAAAGAGAAAAAATTAATACACCAATATTCTACAGGTACAACAGGATAAGACCACTAAACATAAGTAAAAGGCACTGGTTGTTATTGCATACCTGTCAATTTCAACTTGAGAAGAGTTGAAAAGACTTGGAATGGGTGGATAAGGCTGCCAGTGTGTTACCAAACAGTCAGGAGAGAACAGCTGAGGACACTGACGGGCCTTGTTTTCTCTTCTTTTTCAGAATAAGAGCTTGAAAACCAAACTTCTTTCCGGAAACAAACTTTGTGACGCCTATGCTGAAGAGGTAAGGAATTCCAATTAGTACAGTTTGTTTTATCATTTACATAATTAATTATCAGCTCCGGCTATGTAATTGTTCATTGTTCATGCAAAGGGTACTAATCACAATCACAGTACAAACAAATTTCCATCTCAGCAACTCATGTTGATAAAGACGAGAGAGACAAATGGAAAGCGGGGCATGTAAATAATATTCACAGGTTCCAGATTTGCTTCTAATGTTCCAGTAATGCAGTGCTTCTCAATTATTTTCTGTTATGTCCCCCCCTCCCAACCCCCAAAAGAAGAAATCATTTTGTGTCCACCCCCTCCAGCTGCAGCTACATATATTTTGTCTATAAAATTGTAATAAGAACACCTTCTATGATGTGAACATGCTCGCTGGTATAATGTAGTAGTGTTCACAAAGCAGGATGATTGTTGCCAATGTTCATCATGTTTTCACCACAAAAAAACCCCAAAAACTCAAGCTTGATTGGGGTCGAATGTCTTTAATGGACATTTTTTTTTGGCTCCATGCTGTCACAGCTGTCCAAGATTTTTAGACCCAAATCACACCAGTTTTACCGTAGTCACAGTGAAGCCAAGCATTGCAAACACTTCAACATGTTTCCTGGTTTTAGCTTTAGGGAGGCTTTATTTGTCTCATTATCTCTGTCTGTCTCTCTCTGCCTTCCTTTTCATCCCTGTTAAATATGAATGATAAGTATATAAAACATCTACATCATAGAGCTAATACACCCTGTACACACTCTGACAATGAGAGCGCCGCTGCCACCTACTGTAACGGATTACACTGTATTCAATTACACAATTACACTGTATTACAGTACAGCAAAAAAAGAAAAAAAGCATGTTCCCAGCGGTCAGCCCCCCCCCACCCCCTACCCAGGGGGTCTGCCCCACTATTTGAGAAGGACTACAGTAATGGAAGATAAAAAGGGTCCAAGCATCAATAGTGTACATTAAAGATGCACTCCATGTCCTCAGGAGCCATAATCTCAAACAGGACAAATAATAAGAGTGTTTTTCTTAGAAGACGTCAACTTATAAATAGACTGGACCTGAATGACGCACATGGTTGAGTTGTTAATTTTAGTGGAGACTGCAGCATATATCATATTTATATATATATTCAGACATTTAAATCAATAATGAGAAAAAAATGTGTAATGTGTATTAAAAAAATAAGGTAAAACATCTGATGTGTGCTATAAATCATAACTAAAGCAGGCAGTATGGACATGTAAAACATAGTGTGAACAGATTTTTTTGCATTACATTTTGTTCTTTGCTTCTAAGTTACATGAGCTGTTCATCCATTGATTTTGTGACAGATTCACTGTCAACTTGAGATTGATTATCTTATCACAGTAATAGAAGCTCTGGTCTGTCTGTGAATTAACAGATTCTCAAAGCTTCACGTTCAGTGGAGGTTGCTTGTTTTCTGTAGATACTTCGAAGCACTAGATATTGAGTTTTTGTTCTGATTTGATCGAACTAATCTAGAGTTTCAATCAAAAACACACACACGAGAATTTTCGTTATACATCAAAATTGTACGCTCCTCTGTTTTCATCTGCCTTAAATAGCATATAATGAGATGGCTTTGAAAACGCCGGTCTATGGGAAGAACAACATATTAGGAGAAAATATGTCCAAACAGTTTGTGAAAGACTGACATGCTGGTACCTGCATGTCGGTGCTTGGACCCTGTGATAATTCAAATTAGAACTGATCACTTTAACTCCAAAAAAGATGCTGAAGGTGATATTTTGCCTGTTGCACCGTGTACTGTATATGTTCTCTGTTCTGTTATGACGTAAAGTCCCACTAAAGGTCAGAACCCCGCCCCCTTCTTTGGCTGCCTGCAGTGTATGTCACAGACGCCGGTTTCTACCAATTGTTTCTTTGACGGCTGTATGATCTACACAACTCGGGCCGGTGTAGAAACAGCTGCAAAAACATTCCGTGCGTCCTTCCCGCTGTCATTGATTGTTCTGTTGTGTAGTGGCAGTCTGCTGCCGGCTGTTGTGGTCAATGTTACCCACTGGCATCAGCTTCACATGTTCCTGAAGCCTTGAACTCGGCTTTGAACTGCTGCTGTTCCCTTCCTGCTGACCGGTGCTCCTGCTGTAATTTAACCGAGTAGGATCTTAGGCAGCGGCTCCTACAGCGTATTGATGACATGCCTCAGTCACTGCCGCTGGTGCTCTGTAATTATGGCTTCAATGCTTATGCGGTTGTGCGGGTTGGTGTATTTCCTGTAAGCTGGCCACAGTGTGTTGAATAAGTTGAACTTGTTATAATGCGGAAGACTGGGCTGATGCAGACAGTATGATAGATGGCACCCAGGGTGTGGAGATGGAGATTTTTCTTTGTAAAGACCCCCAGACTAGACTTCGCCTACGGCAGCTACAGCTCATTTGATCAATACAGCAGGATATTTGTGAGGTTTTTTCCGAGGAAATGACTTTACTATTGTTTGTAGTTTGAATTTCCAGGTAAAGACAAGTGGTGGAGATCAGGTACCAGAGAACGACCCAATGACATGAAAGAAAAAAACCTCAGGAGTAGTGAACTCTTCCAGAATGGCAGTGTCCTCATCCGTGGTCCACGAGGGCTCGCTGAGAATGAGGCAATGAGTGGAAAAATCATACAAATTATAAACCAAGGGCTCCAGTCACTACATTTCAATCTAATGTCTACTCTTGGGAGATTTTAAACACAACACTTTCCTCTGGTGTCATCCAATAAGATATTCTCAAACAAATATCAAACAAAAACAAGATGAAAAAAAGATAACACAGATGTTTTGTGTGTAATACAATGAAAAGCTATTTAGACTCTGAAAGGTGCAGCCCAGACACTGAATAAATAACACATAAGTATAAAGTTACGACACACCACACACTCATGTTCCTCTCGAAGTGCAACCCGGGCTAAAGGTGAGCACTGTTCTAAACTAAACCCAGAACCAAAACCTACATGTTAGCTTAAACCTTAAACCAGTTTGCAATGAAACATTCCACAACTATTTGACATAATCTCTAAAAGTATTATTTGAAAGGGTTAACGTACAATTTAAAAATACTACCATTAGACATTTGGATGGACGGAAGAAACTAATTCTGAACTCTACACAGATTAGTTTACCGGTACAGTACAGGTTAAACATAAGATCAGTATGTGTTGGATCACAGTCTCAATTCAAGGCCTGTTTGAGCCTCTTCGTCACATGTATGACATTGATTGGTGTGTTGACGTGTGTGACGTGCCCACACTTGGTGTGTTGTCAATTTATCAGGTTGTATTTTTGGTTTCAACAGAGACAAATGAACAAACCGACAACGGCTCCTACCTGTTCAAACTGATGCAGTTCCTTCAACTGTCATTGTTATCCATCAACTCATATATTCTCTCTCATCCTCTCAGAGAAAAACAAAATACAAACAAAAAACATTATCCATAAATACATAAATGAATTTCTGCATGTTTGTGTTTTTTTAAATTACTTTTTAGACAGTGTTTCTTTTCATGACTTATTTTCTATCAGTCCCAGTGGTCCACCACCATTCCTTTTTTCTTTCACACAGTTCTCACAATACCCTGGTGTTAAGTATTCTCACAAAAAAAAAAGAAAACCAAACAAAACAAAACAGAGAGAACAAAAAGAACTTAACCGTGGACTGAGATTAATACTGAGAAACAGAAGCTGGTTGTTTGGTCCAAAACATTATCTGGGGAAGTTTTCAGATTATATTAATGTTCACATTATGGTCTTTTCTTTTCTTTTCTTTTCTTTTCATCAAAAGGAGGAAATTGAGGCAGTTCTGTTCACAATATATGGGGTATTCAGGCATGTCCCTGTGAGGGGAGACCCCGGGCAGAACTAGGACACTGGAGGGAATATATCCCCCACCCACACGCCCACACCCTCACCCCCCAAGGAAATAAGGAAGGAGAAGGTCTGGGTTTTTCCACTTAACCTGCTAGTCCACACCCCCGAACCTGGACCCGAAAACGGGAGAGAATGTATTGATTGATAGTTTTTCACACAAATACATAAATATGTTATAGAAACACAACAAACAATCACTATCTAAAGTTGTCAATCACAGATTTAACCCCGCTTGGATTTTCTACAGCCCATCCACACAAGTTTAAACAGTCATTTTCCAATTAAAACATGTTGAAAGATAATAATAAAAATGTAGCTGAGTGATGACAAAAAAAAAAAAAAGCACTCAGACGGTCCAACTTCAAAAGGACATTTGTTATATTCCTCAGAGACTCATAAAAACAAGTTAATTAGTACCTGATACTGAGGACATTTGAATTGATCTGCTCTGAGGTTCCTGTTGAGACTCTGTGAAAGTGAACAGCCTGGTGTGTGTTCCAAACACACCTCCGCCACCCGGCCAAATGTCCGTGACTTTCCCCTGGCTGAAGTTATTGAAGCCACCGCTGTGTCGTCCAACTGTGAGAGAACGACGATGGCACATTGGGTTGTGCAGTCATGTCTGATTGGGATACTTGAGAAAACTCCAAAGGCTAAAGAGGTTCTGATTGAAGTCGCTCGGTCCCACTGAGCCAGAACCTTCCTAGAAACACAGAGGAGATGAGCTGAAAATCTACATTTCAATAAAAACCACTGATTGTCCTGGCAACATGGAGATAATATCTGTCAGTTCTCTGTTCACAGAGATGCCAGTATTTCCACTGGTTTCATTGGTCCCGGTTCCAGAAGACTGTTTTTGAGCTGAGAACGACTGAAGTTCTTTAACAGATAAATAGCTACTGAAATGTCTTTTCCTCTGGAGGATGAAGGTCACTTTCTTCAATTCCCTCGGAAGGCAATAAAAGTTGGAGTTAATCAGTGAAAGGAACATGCTTCTGCGGCCTCGCTTTCATCCTGGCCTGTTATTTACAATCACGATGGACGGGCCACAGACCTAACCTATAATCACACTGGAATTACCAGGAACGGACACAAGAGATAAGAGCTGCAAAACAATTGTCATTCTGTTCTCAGTATACATTCAAAGTCCTCGCATGTAAAAGGCCTTAAAATGCAGTTTTTTTTAAAAAAAAAAATTTCCTTGCATTTTTCTCTATGATACATACACGACCTGCTGGGGAACTCCTACCCAAAGCAAAATGCTGAACTCAAATTAACCTCAAGCAAAAATAAATAAATAAAATGAATCCCCCCCCTCCGATGTTCAATGTAATTGTCTACAAACAGTCTCTCCAAGGCTGACAAATGTTTCCAATTAAGGTTTCCTCAAAATGCAGAGTGAGTTTATAGTGTAAAGAAAAAGCCAACGATAACATCTCTGAATCTTAAATGCCGGCTTTGAAGTCATGTCCAAGTGCTGAGATTAAGCCAAACCTTTTTCAACAGTCTTCGGATAAACTTTCTAAGCGCAGGCTGCCTTTGTTGCTCTTGATACATTTTAAGATTTGGCAGCTTTTCCTTACGCGTGATTTGGTTTTCATCTTGTGCAAATTAGCTTTGGGAACTGACACATTGGACTGCATTTTATTTGGTGTGATCTATTTATTTTTTTTAGAAAGCTGCTTTAACTAGCACGTTACTTTGCTTATATGTGGCAGAGGCATTCAGGTCTTAATGTACAGAGTGTTGGGTTTGGTCGGGGAACATCCTGCTGAAAGGATGGGAACATTTACTGGGCAGATGCTGTAAAGAGATTTCACAACCTACAGCTGAGGTCAGATGTTCACATGCACCTTGGATAAAACCTTTTAGCTTTTAATTCCAATAAAAAAAAGAGCCTCTTCCTTTATGTGGCTTTGCCTTTAACCAGGGGACTGTGCACACAGTTCTTTCAGCTTTTTGCAACATGTCCAGGAGTTGTGGCACATTGTTCCTAACAGGACTTACGCAGCAGAGCCAGGTCCTTCATTCACACAATCACCACTGGGCCCACAAATACTCTGGTGCATCGAACAAATGTTTTCTCTGTCAGCCTTAACGCTCTGTACATAACCCTTCACTCACACACAGAAATACTCTTAATTTCAACCTTAGTGTATCACTGTGGAACATAACCAAGACAAATGAATTTTCACTTTTTATTTCATGAAGAAATGCAAGGTCAGTGAAGTTACAGTATTTTGTTCTTGACCCATAACTGGGTACAACATCAATCCTTGACAAATACACACATATGGGTGTGTGTCTTACTTCCCTTGTGTGTTTACAGCAGCAGAATAGATTACACACACACGCACACACACACACACATATGGGTGTGTGTGTCTTGTGTCTGTGTGTCACTATGTATATGGGTGTGTGTCACTATATATACTATATATGTATAAAACAATACAAGAAAAACATGTAAGGTAAAAGGAAGCTGTGCTTTAGAACGTTAGAAAATGACTTTCCCAACATTAGACTAAAATAAGTGCTGATCCAGACACCTGTTGATGATCCACATTAAAGCTGCATTAGATGAAAGGAAAAGGAAAAGGAATCAACATAAAGCATATGTCTTCACCCAGAAATGATCCACAGAATTGAGGTACCATCAGTTTCAATAATATAAGAACTTTTAATAAACAGCACATTTCATTGCACACAGGAAATTTAGGAAATTCAATATAACAAAACACACGAAGTAGCAAAATTTAAATATGTAACAATAACGAAATAAACACTCAGCTTTTAAAAACTGTAAAAAGTTCACAAATTGTATATTTTAATTGTACTTTAACTGTCTTATGGTAGACATAGAGATAACTGGAAGACACTGAATAAAGACCTCAGACTGAACACTTGGGGTTATGGAGTTAAAATGTTGATTATTCCTAAAAATATTTATTTATTTATTTAATTATTTATTTTAAGTGGTGTGACTTCCTCCTTTAAGAACTGTCTTTCAGGTCCTACAGTACAGGTTTTACTGTGGCAGTTTTACTTATTAAAACTTTTATAAGGTTGATGTATGCGTATCATATGGCACTGTTCATACACGATTCAAAGAGCTTTTACAAAGGAATAAAATGACATTAAAATCACAGGGAATAAAACTTTGAACAAAATGAGTTTGCAGGAAAGATAAAAAACAACAAAAAATGCACAGAAACAGGAAGTAAAAATTGTCTTGACAAAAATCGAGAAAATTAATCAAAACAATTAACATCATCTCCATTATTGCCATTAAAATGAATCACTATGTATTATAATACTAGACTGAGGATGTGTGGTTCAAACCAGACCAGTGTAACTGTATGTTTTGCTGATTGTAGATTTTCCCTAGAGCCTTTGCAGAAGGGTGTTTATAAAAAGACAGTCACGGATCTGAAAAATTGGACTCTCTGAAGTTTTTTTTTTTTTTTTTTTTTACTTCCCTAATATTCCAGCCTTTCCAAAGTTACAAGGTTTTGATAAACTTAAAACCTTTGAGAACGTGATGAACTAGATAAAAGAGGTCGTCCTCTTTTATCTAGTTCATCACGAAGAAGAAGTAGCTATTTATGAATCTTAAATTTCACATTGTCAGACTCAATTAGCTGTGGTAACTAAACAAACAGGAAAAATATGCTTTTAAAGGAAAAGTTAAATACTATGAAAACATTTAATAACTTT
>JAPTHA010000018.1:14029799-14044448 GCA_029814585.1 Gymnapogon annona | reverse complement strand
ATCTATCTATCTATCTATCTATCATCTATCTATCTATCTATCTATCTATCTATCTATCTATCTATCTATCTATCTATATCTATCTATCTATCTAGCTATCTATCTCTATCTATCTATGTCTTTATCTGTCTATCTATCAATCTATCTATCTCTTTATCTATCTATCTCTTCATCTATCTATCTATCTCTTTATCTATATCTTTATCTATCTATCTATCTCTATCGATCTATCCATCTGTCTGTCTGTATCTGTCTATTTCTCTATCTATCTGCTGTAACTTTCAATCTATCTATCCTTCTGTCTGTATCTATCGATCTGTCTGTCTGTCTGTATTTATCTATCTATCCATCCATCCACCTATCTCTCTCTTCCTCCCTCCCTCCATCTGTCAACTAAGACGATCTAGGACAAACTGAGACATACCGAGTTAAACTAAAACTAAGATAAAGAAAGATTAAAAGCCAGACAAACTGCTGCTGTTTAGTTCAGTTCATCAGTTCATCCTCATAATTACTTTTCATTCTTAAGCTCAGCAGTTGGTGGTTTTGTTTTTCTCAAAAAATAAGCAAACACAGAGACATTTATGGGCGCCTTAACTTCTAATACAACAAAGTACGGCATTTTATCTTTGAAAGTGAGCAGCATGGAGTCGTTATGCCAACATCTTATTATAGCATCCACTGCCAGTAACTTAAAGGCAGGAATCCAATAACATGCAGCCGAGCTCTTTGAAACGTCTCCTCTTTTATCACTATCTGTCCATATCTCTTATGTCGAAGAGAATTCAAGCGTGCATCAGTGAATGCTCTGGACTTTCATTTGCCATTTGCCACAAACAGATTGTCCACGAGCCTCTGTGTCCATGATTAAAGAACTTTCCCACAAACTTTATGACTTTGAGTCGCTTTTCGAGAGCAGCCGACAGCAACAAATGGCTCCGACAGCCATTGAATGAAAAAAAAAAAAAAAGAAGAAGAAGAAGAAGAAGCATTTTCTTCTAACAGCAGTTTGTGATTCCCGTGGTCTCTTTGAAAGCCTGTAGCAGTGAATGTTGTCCTGCCCTCGGCTTTCACTGCAATATTCATCTGTGAGGGAGAACATCATCATCATGTCAGCCCACGTTAGAGATGATCATTAGTGAAGTGACCGCTTCACTGACAGAGAACATTAATCTGGTCATTAATCTGCAGGAATAGACACAGGAATAATCTTCAAATTAAGTAGTAAATAGAGAATATACTCACAAATTGCCACGAATAAACTTAGTGTCAACAGAGTTATATGTATTGATTGGAGAAACAGTATTAGAGATACAGGTGTTACTTTTTTATTGTCTTTTTATTGAAAGAAAATTTGGTTTTTAAAGATTTATACATATGCATACACAATTTAAACATCCACAGAGTAAGTATAAAGAACGGAAAATGTATTTGTGACTTTTTGCAGTAATGACTAATCTAATTAATTACAGTTTCAGTCATGATAACTAAATGATAAATACAACAAAATGAACTATTTTAAACAAAATGCTTCTGTATTCTTTAAAATCAGCAAGAAAGTATGCAGACATTCAGATGTGAAGTGTTAAATCTAAATCAAAGAATTAATAATATACAGATGTACCTTTTTTGAGGCAACAAATTTGTTAGAAACACTGGAATATTAAGCTTTACAAAAAAAAAAAGGTTGCATGTTCTATGGAGGTGATTGACTAATAATCAACATATACAATTCTGGTTTTAATCATAGATATTCTGTGTATTCTGGCCTCATTGTGCAGATGCAATGTAGTAAATCTATTCATCAGGCATCATCATCATCCCTCTCACACTCCTATTTCCCAGCGATTGCGGACGCTGTTTGTTGGCTTGGATGACCTTGGCTGTTACAGAATCTAAGGCCTATGCAGTTTATCATTCTGAGAGGACAGTAAAAGGAACCCAATAAAAGTTCATAGCGCAAAGTCCATCACCCGTTTTACACCGACTGCATGCAAATGATCCTAATGTGGCTTCCTTTCTTCCTAACTGATGAACGTATCAATAATCAGAGTCTTGGGGGAGCCGTGTTGATCCTCCGATGGACTCCTTTTGGCTCTTTTACTAGAAAAAGGCTGAGGGATTAAAGTGTAGCACTGATGCTCATTAAAGCCTCTGCTCCAACAGGAGATTAAAACCTCTTCTATCTGAAGGACAAATCTTAGCTTTTTCACTCTGCTTTTTAATGAACACGTCCTCCCAGATAATGCGGTTACATTCTCAAGTAAAGTATTATCAGTAAAGTATACTTAAAATAGGAAATGTCCAGCTCATCTTTATGCGGCCGGTGTCAAGAGTTGTACCGATTCGCTGCTGTTTGAAGTTGATTCTCATTTCATCTGCAGTCATACGTATATCATTGGTGGTTTAATCTGCTGCGCTGCATCATCTTCTGTAAGGGCCTTATTCAAGCATTGACCTGCGGGACAGATACAGTCCTTTTAAAGCTTACTATGGGCGACAAGGTCTATCTGAGTCGAGATAGCAGCGGCAGCTTCTGTTGGTCACAACACAACCCATTCATCACCCAGGACTCTGAAGGTTTATACTGTACATTCTACTATTGACCAGTGACGAAAACAAAATGTGTATCGTTTGGTTTCTAAATATATGTATATGTCTACATTTTCATTACAATTTAATCTCAATGTTTAGATTTTTATCTTTATCTTCTTGATATTTTATTACAGTCTGTCCCGTTCTGCAAACTCCTCTTACTATAAAAGCTATGACAGAATCTTCTCTTCTCTTCTCTTCTCTTATCTTATCTTATCTTATCTTATCTTATCTTATCTTATCTTATCTTATCTTATCTTATCTTATCTTATCTTATCTCATCTCTGTAGATATAAACACAAGTCTAATGAAAAACACTGATATTCTTATTCTGACATTAATATGCACAAACTAAGACATTATTTTGTAGCATCACATACCATTTTTACAATAAGTCTTTCACACCAGATCTTTAAGTGCAGAAAAATCAACTTCCACTATTGAGTATTTCACTCCACATTAAAGAGTTACTGCTATAAATAATTTGTGATTGTATGAGAATTGTTGAAATCACAGTTTCACTTTGTTGAAATGACACAGGAATATGTGTGTGTTAAAGGTGTAAAATGTATATACGTGACAGTGTGTGAATGTGTTCGGGTGTGTGGATGTGTGGGTGGGTGGGGGGGCAGCAAGGGCTGATATTCACATTTAATAAGGCGGGACAAAAGTGATGATCGGCAAAATAATAAAGAGCAGGCTTGATCCTCTGTATTATGGATTTATGGTATTGATAGGTCTGGGAAGATGAGGTGGAGATGGAGAAATGCTTTGTTTGCACAGAACAAAATGGGATCAGCTGATTTAAAAGTCATGTCTTTGTGCAGGGACAGCAGCTAATGGACCTGGAGCATAAGTTAACTATAGCCAAGGAGGAGCTGGAGAAGACGGCACTGGATAAGGTGAGTAACAAAGGAAAACAGAGAAGGTGAGAAAAGAAAAGGGAAGGAAAGAAAAGACATAGGAAAGAAAAGAACAAATGGTGATCATCCGTTTGCAAATCCTTAATCCTATATTATAGAAGAGAAGTGGACTCTGTCTCTGTGTGTGTCTCGGGTGTCACACAGAAATCTGTAAAGAGCTGACTGCAGCAGTGTGACATATTGTGTATTTTTTGGTCAAGGATGAAACTATTGAAAATGGTGAGTTGATAGGACGGATATTTTTGGGAGATATGACAAATTTTTGAATACAATGGCTTCCCATTAGCCAATCATGTTGCTATGCCTGGAATCACAGGATCATCATCAAAGTGAGTTACCTAGCAACAGATGAACAGGGCCACGTTGCCATGATGTCAAATTTCATGTGCGGAAACAGACATGACAGCTGAGAGGTTATACAACTGGAAACACCAGTGGAAATTACCAAGAAAGTAACAGAATGAACTGTATCAGAGGATCTCATTCCCCTCGGGTCAATGCATTACAATTATTATTATTATTATTATTATTTATGTATTTACCTTGTATGTCAAGTCAAGTCAATTTTATTTATAAAGCTCATTTAAAAACAACAGAGATTGACCAAAGTGCTGTACAGATTGGAGATACAATTAAAATGTATTTTAATAGTATTACAAATCTGTCCAATAAATAATATACAATAAAATACAAATAAATAGGAATACTGTCCTGTGTTCATCAGACCCTGTCGTAGAAGCTCGGTGGTCGTTACTTTGTCTGTAGTCCTGGTCTGTCCGTTCACTCCAGGTGGAACCACGGTTGAAAGACATTGACCTGTGACACGTTCACTGTCTGAATGGTTAGAGTCTGTGATGTGTTCAATGTCACCATGTTTCATACTGGAAAAGACGATTGATGATTCATAACATCTGAGCCACATTTGTCCTTGTCCTTTTTTTCACGGACAACTGAGCTTCAATTGCACATGAACACATATTTTGTCAATTGTCGTTTGTAGCAATTCTTATAAAGAATATGCTTTTCAGTCCAGGTACCAGATGTTCACAGAAATAAATCTGTGCTCAAATTTAAAACTCAAATTAAACAATGGGATCTGGATTTAAATATAATCTCTGTGTTTATTCTACAAAGTCATCGATACAGAGTTTATACTCAGGAGGAATAAACTGATTGATTGTGGTTAAACGCGCTTTATTTATTTAATTACCGACTAAATGTCAATGGACGGAGTTAAATAAAACATATTCCTCTGTATTTCTTCCATCATTTTTCTTTGCGGAGGACATTTGAAGGCGTTGCATTCAGCGGCTGTTATTAATGAGGCCTAATGTTAGTTTTATATTTGTGTATTGACGCGCTGTCAGTGGGTGGAGTCAGATGAGTTAAAAATGTATGTGGAGAAAACTGCTGATTAGGAGAATCTTTCATTGCGGAGCTGGGCTCAGGAGTATCCACGTCAGAGGCGGTTGTAAAATAATTAAACCAATCATCCCGTCTGTTATTATTGATTCAAAGTCGATGCTATTTTCAACAGTCCTTACTTTCTATTTCTCACCTTGAGTCGCCTCATGTCTTTTCTAACGATGCTGTAAAGAGCCCTGTGCCTCTTTATGGGTGAATACTGAAGTGAGTGTCTTGTGTGGACCGATGGGTGGGGGTATGATGGGATTCTCGTGTCTTCGTGTGTTTGTAATCATTTTTTTTTTGGGGGGGGGGGGGGATGACAGGAGTCTCAGCTCAAGGCGCTGAAGGACACCGTTCACATCTGCTTCTCCGCCGTCCTGCACAACCAGCCCGGCAGCGCCCACAGGTTCCCCACATCCCCCTCCCACCTGTTCAGATACTCATCACTCATCAACAGTTCCAGAGTCACCTTTCAGCAGCCACACGCCAAGGTAATTCACGATTCCACTCACTTCCATGTGATTTAATGTTTATCCAAAAGAAGGCATGGTTGTTGTAAAACTCCAGCCTTTTTCTCTTTAATGCATCTCTGCAGCGATGGGTTCAGCCTATCGTGTGTATATATATATATATATATATACATATATGTGTGTGTGAGTGTGTGTGTTATAGATCAGCTCCGGCTGTCCCTTAACTATACTCCCAGGTTTTCACGGGCTCTCCTATGGTCAAACAGATGCTCACATCTGCAGTTTATTTACATGATGTGTAAATACTCATTCCATCACTCATGTTAGAAAATCCCATTGGACCATCTGGGATTAAGCTGATTTACTGATCGCACCCCACTGTATGTGTTGCTAACGTGTATTTACAATTGTATCTTCTTCTTCTTCTTCTTCTTCTTCTTCTTTCGGCGTTTCTCTTCAGGGGTCGCCACAGCGAATCACTGTCAATTATATAACATATAAAAACACTGAAATTACACTTTTAAATCAAACCATTAAGCAGTAAATAGACTTCATCGACTCTTGTTTTTGTGGAGAATATTTAAATATTTGTTAGTCTGAAAAATTATTTATAAAACAGATCTACAGAGTATAAAGGGCCTGTAAAAGTGATGAAAATCCTTGTACTGCGTGTATCTCTTCTGTAGTAGTACCCGAAATGTAGTACCCTGAAACTACATTTATGGATCAAACGCTAATGTTTCATATTCCTCAAGATACACAAATTTAGCTGACTTTGATGTCTTCTTTAATTTGGGTAACAATGAATTATTATTGGTAATATAGCTGAGAAACTGTGTCCATAACATAAGATTAAAGTTTTATTTATTTATTTATTGGAGATTATTATAGAGCATAGTAATAGTTGAACAAGAAAGAGTTGTTGGTTAATTTATATATAATATAATATAAATTGAATATTGTGCATACTATGAAATATATCCAGGTATATCTCACACTGTAGTTATTATCTAATTATTATTACATTTAAATCTACATGTCTTCAATACATACGAAAATATATACCCCTTATTTTTATATGTTTGAATAATAAAAATATGTCACAGTTTTGTTTAGAGACATGTATAGACCTCAGATATTTGCATATATTTTATGACTTGAGGTCATATTTGTGTATGTTATTGAATACATATGTAACATTGGATGCTTATACATTCCTGCATATGCATACATACACATATAAACATAAATACATAAGCAACATTATAGATGGATCAGCCAGGTTTGCACATATTACTTATAGTCTCACTTGTTCCTTCTCTTATGTTCATTCTTTCATTTATTTTTATTTACCTCCATTTCCATTCAAATATTGTCTTTTCTTTTTATCTTAACTTTAAGAACATCTGAACTCAGACAAATTCCTTGCTTGTGTAAACAAACATGGCCAGTAAAGATTGATTTGATTTTGATTTTGATATTTGTTAAATTGCAAGAAGGCTATATAACAAGACATCTACACATCTGGTAAATGTGGTGTAGCCTTAATTTTCTCTGAAATATCCTTCTGTTGTGTTTGCACAAGCGTCAAATTGTGAATGTTGTCTATTTTACATCTGTGCACAATTGATGTTATTCAGTAATGTGTTTAGACCACAGTATTGGTCATTTTCTGTGATAAAGGGTTTCCAACACTGAGTATCAGGCTACAAAAGCAGTTTTACACCACTGAAGCATTCTTATTTTATTGGGCAGGAAATAAAAATATCCGTATGTTAACAAACCCCAGTGAAGGGAGCGCCCCCGGGGTCCAATGAAAAGGACCAATCAAGAGAAATGTGCTGGACATGATGACAAAAAAAAAAAAAAAAAAAAAAACAGGCTCGAAATAGGCTTAGAGTCCTAATAAATGTGAAATCAGTAGCTGTGCACAGGGTTGGAGAAGGGGCCACAGTTTAATGTATGAACGCAAGTGAATGAAAGATCCGATTTTTAATTAGAAAAACCTAAGACGAATCCATCCTGTAGGATCCACGTTGAAATGTTCCACCCTCTGCAAAAGAAAACAAGGGTCCGTGGGGACGTCCTGTAATAGTCTGTGATGAATCGGAGTCATTATGAGGGAGGTTTAAGCGCCCAGTTGAACCGTTTTATTTGTGGCTCCATGAACATGTATATCTAATATTTAGTCATTATTCCCATAGCCATCAGGTAGAATTCATACAGTGAATAAACTCCACGAGTGTGAAACAGGATCACACGTCCGAGTTGCTATTGTGCACAAATTAAAAAATCATTATATTTAGAGTTAGATTTTCTTGAAAATAAATGTCGGCTTTGACAGTCAGGATCCAGTGTTGGAGTTGAATTGCATTTGTTTTGTGGAGTAAAACGGTAGGAACACGTTGGTTGGAGATTTGCTTGTATATATTGGCGCAGTATAATTTCCCCTCCGACTTTTCACCGATAAGATAAAGCTGGATGTTTTTTTTGTTTTTTTTTCACACCCTCCTTCTGAGTGTCAACACTTTGCAAATTGTAATTCATTTCACACTGTAGCTCCCAGCGTGGTGACATCACGGAATATAACGTGGTGCCAAAATTTTCACCTCGCTGCACGTCACAGCTCTAATAATGCACTGTCTGCGGGATGAATTTAAGTGTTCACCCGTTATTGCCTCCTTTTCAAGTGGCTGTTTGTCAATCTGATACCCCGAGTATCACTCTCCGGAGAGAAATAGTCCACAAAATAATTACTGCCAAGTGTAACAGTTGGCCTAACACGTTTCCAGAGGTTGTTTCGAATAATAACATATCTAAATCAAGCAGCAGCCACAGTAATTCATGTCACTTTTGTTATTATATGGTGCTGTAGCTTTGGAAGTAAAGCCCAATTACTTTAGGGCATTGTGGGACCGTCGGTATGTCAGAGTTAAATTTGTTCTCTATGAAATTATTAATTGAATGTGACACGGTCTTTTGTTTTGGGGGTCCTCAATGTCAAGGTCACAGTAGACTCAACTAAGGGCTTAGAATTTAATCCATTTTAGAAGTAAAGAGAAAAAAAAATAGGTGACTGTGGAGGGGGATTCGTTTTAAAAATAGGATTAAGCTCCGAGAAGATATTGCTTCTTGTTTTGCGATTGAAACACTTAGATGTTTCAGTATTGATGTTAAAGTGTCAAGGTTTGTAATGTTGTTGTCTAATGGAAAATAAAAAAAAAAAAAATATAAAAAAAAAAAAAGTGTCAAGGTTTTAGACAGTTCCCCTTCTGTTTGGTCCATACTGAATGCGTAAATATAAGGTGTATACAAATATATATTATTATATGTAATTTTTATATATAAATATATATTATTATATATGATTTTTATATATAAATATATATTATTATATATAATTATAATATAAATTCTTGTGGAAAAAATGGCAATATTCTGGATCGGATGTTTAAATAGCCAGTAAAAAGGAATACCTCAGTCTTCTGTTTAAATACAGCTGTGCAGGTCCTTGAAACATGATATCCTTTTTGAGAGTTTCCACATGTAGAAACACCTGCAATTTTCAATCATTTCATGATTACGCTACTTAAAGCACAATTGAACTACATCTATGTGAGCGTACATGTGTGATTTAGAAAAGGCTTCATTCAGAACAAGTGCCTCATTCAGAAAATGCAGATGGACTGAACTGAATTGTTTACATACAGCTGTGCTGGTAGTGTGTAAACATTCACAATCATAGTGGAATATTAGCGAGCATGTAAACATATTCGGAGGGTATCTGTCTTGCTTTCCCATTGCTAGGCATTTCAAAAGATCACATATTATACTAGTGGTGCATGTATGGCTAGTTTTAAACTGAATTTGCTCTTCACTTGCCTATAAATAATACACAAAGAGATACTGACTCTCTAGTCTCTATTCACAGAAGGAAAAAAAAACCAACGTCCGAGGTCTCTATTAACAGAAATCCAAAACAAAGTCCAGGGTTTCCAGGAGGGTGGCGATGGCGAGGCAGAGGAGTGGAGGAGCACTGAAAAAATACAAAAAGATGAGCCTGAGTCTAGTAATATACATAAGCGTAAAGCACATCCATACGTGAACACCAAGTCAGTGGAGAGCTGACCAGGCGTTGTTACCCAAATGAAAGTGAAACGACAGTTCGGCACCGAGGTGAATTTCGCAGGTCCTTTTAACCTGGCTCCTTGATGATTGAACCTGCGACAGGTGTCCTCCATCACCTCGGCACCTAGAGGGACGGAGAAACACACACACCTCCTTAACCATCATCATCACCACACAGTGTACACAATAACTCAACCTTGTGGCGAATCACCACAATGTGTGTGTATGTGTGCATGTACAGTATGTATGTATGTATGTATGTATGTATGTATGTATGTATGTATGTATGTATGTATGTATGTATGTATGTATGTATGTGGGTCATTGTCATGTGGACACTTTCAGATATCATCTGGGTTGACCGCCCTAAAACTGTGAAAAATAAGTTTTTTTCTGCAATTCTGTATTTCCATGATAAATTTGATAGTGGCACGTCCTAAAAAGGACATGTCACTATCAATGTATTTATTTTTCACAGTTTAAGGATGGTCACCCCAGAGGATATCCAAAATCGTCCACATGACAATGACCCATGTATGTATATGGGCATGTATGTATATGTGTATATGGATGTATATGTATAGGTCAACACAACACCTTTGGTCTCTTCTGCAATATTTCAACTTATTTTGTCATTTTCTTTCTCACCCGAACCTTGTATTGTATTGTAACCTGGTATGTCCAGAGACTACAGGTGGAAATGAGGTTTTGCTACAGCCAGTACCATACCAAACCATACCGTACCATACCAAACCATATGTTTATATGTATATAGTATGTTTATCTCTCTTTTTTTGTTTGTTTGTTTTGCTTATTTGTTTGTTTGCTGCTCCATATGCCCTAAATTGCCCTTCGGGATAAATAAAGTCTTTTGAATTGAATTGAATTGAACTGAATTGAATTGAATTGAATTGAACTGAATTGAATGCCGTACCATAAAAAGCACATTTCATGTCGTAAACATGACCAGAACTGCAGCACTTTATTGTTGGTTTATTTCCCTTTATAATGTGCTCATCTTAACCTTTTGCTTTGATTATGGCATCAATTCATTTTGGCCCTGGTTCAGTATTTCCACCATTTTTTTCGATGCATGACGTTATCAAGCCCCAACCTGAACCGGGCCTGAATTGTAGACATGATACACTCATCAAACCTCAGGACCTTCATCCACTGAAATGGTTCAATCTGTATGCTCTCTGTCACATTGATGGATGTTTAAGATGAAGAGAAAATGAAGATGTAGTGCTTCAGTTAAAGGGTTAAGGATCTGAAATGTATGAAACACTGCAGTAATTATTCAGTGGAAGGGTCTGAACTATTGGCTGCTTTAAATGCGGATGCTGACTTTTTTGGTGTTTAGTATTTTATCAAAGTTTTCCGCATATATAGGCCCTTAAATGTACCATGAGTTAAAGGTAGTTATTTAGCATCACTGTCTCTTAGCTCAACACAGACTCTGTAATGAGAAATCACATTTAATTTATTATTTGTCTAATGAACTATATTGAGATGGCCACCTACTTAAATAGTTAATTCTGCAAAATGGACTTGTTTCTGGGGTTTTTTCTAAATGCCTGTTCTCCGCACTGCAGTAGAACATACACATCTCTGTTGTTTCTTTAAATATACTCCATCCTATCTAGAGTCATTTCTCCATCTACCGCAGCCTTGTCAGACGCTATCAGAGAGTGTGTTTGTTGTTTTCTGAAAAGCAGCTGCTTCAGCCACTTTGAACTCATCAAGTCGGCCGCAGTGGCGTGGTGTGTCTTCTGTCGTGATCCTTGTGAACAATTCTGTCTTTAAGAGGCTTTTTTGTCCAGCACATTTCACTGTGCGTGTGTGTGTTTGGTGTCTCTGAGATTTGACATGCCACTTAGAGCGGCTTTTTCTGAGCATTTCTCTGATGTCATGCTTTGGTACCACCATGCTAATCAATGCCATCATCGCCCTCTGTCGAGCCGTCATACCAAAAAAAACAAAAAAAAAACAAATCTTTAATCGAATCTTTCTGTTTAAACTCCTGTGAATGATCGCAAACAAAACAGTCCGGTGGCATTATACCCAGTGCATACATCTCCATCACCCTCTTTTCATTACTGTGGTCCAAATAAATGCAGGCACGTCAGCAAACTAAGCATCTCACCAAAGAAAAGTAATGCAAACTCAAGATAGTTATGGGCTGTTTTTTTATGCTAATGAAGTTATTACTTCCCCATTCATTAGCATACAAATAGCAGTACTCCACTTGTGAGCAGTACCAAGCTCCATTATCTCCTGTATTCGCCGTCGACTCTGACGGACTGTCTGATAAATCTGAATACACCCTCACTGTACAGATTACTAGGGTGTTCCATCTGTCCACTCTGCACAGGCATGTGGAGGTGGGTCAACTCATTTAAATCACTGCCAAATTCATCTCCAATAAAGCAGGAACATAAAAAAAAAAGGAAACAATACACAGTGTCCTATCGGTGTTGGAGCCAAATAGCCAGAGTTCAGCCCAGAGAGGGAGGAGACAGGAGTGGTGTTCAGGCTCATTATTCTGTACAACAGCATGAAAAAGCTCATTGTTATTAGTAATTACAATTATTTAATGGTATAAACTGGTTTCAGTTTTAGCACTTTTCAACCCCTACGAGAGGTTTATAAATCTGGTTAGAAAAAGCTCAAATATCAGAAACTACACGAGTATTCAAGTAATATCAGTTTTGTTTTCATGTTTTGTTTTGTTTTTTACACTTATTTCGACTTGTTCCAACATTAGTGGCTTTAAATTAATGTTGTCCGAAATTAAATGAATGGTATGTCTCTTCCAGGCACACCAGTGGTCAGCTGCTGAAGTAATAATAGTAAAAGTTAAGAGCAGGTTCCAGTAAAATGATCATAAAAACAGTAAAATACATCAGTACTCATATATAGTAGTAAACAAGGGGGTCTTCAGCTCTTCAGTGGAACCTGTCTATCCGATACAAAGAGGAAAACACTGTTGTTTTTCACACCGTGAAAAACAAAAAGCCTGTCCAACAACCATCTGTTTCTGAAAAGACTCCAATGAATGAACAGGACTGAACAAAACCTTGAACCAAAGACTTGGAAAAACCATGAGACTAGACTTGAAAAACCATGAGACTAGACTTATTTATTTATTTGAATTAGGACAATGCACATTAATCAACATGTCAGCAAAAAGCATCCGTGTAAATATGCCGGGATTAGCACAGGAGCTATTTTTCATCCGTTGTCTTAAGGCAGTAAATATTCAAACACCATACAGAAGAGAAAAACATGTACACACTCTGGAAACAATACACCAACACCAACTGAAAAACAAACTCAGCCTTGGGACTTCAAAAAATAACAGACATGATTACTGAAAATAAAGCTCAAAACGAGGTTGGAATAAAAACTCAAAACGAGGGTTCAGAAACCACTAGAGGGCACAAAACACTCAGGAAAACCACTGGGGGACACAAAAAGCTCAGAAAAACCAGAAGATCTCTTACTGAAGACAAAAAGGTATGTAGGGATGGACTCTGACCTGAACTCTGGAAAGCAGACAAGAGGACAGGAAATGTGATACTGGGAAAAATGTCGGCTCTGACCCCTCGAAAGGGGGAAACAAAGTTAAACAGAACACTAACTAACCAGACCCACATAGATGAACGGAATAAAGACAAGGAAGTAGGCACAACCAAACCACAGACAAAGACAAAAACCAGGAGTCAAATTAAAGAAATTAAAATAATGTGAGAAATAAAACAAAACCCTCCAATCCCATTGGAGCTTGCGCTTTAGGTTGTCCTCATACTGTCAGGAATGGAGAAAATGGAGAAGCTCAGATGTATTGAAGGGGAATTGGGGATTGAAGGGGAAGATAGAACATTTATTAATTTTAACACAAACAGCCAAACTACACAGAGAACTACAGACCCAAAAACTTGAATACTCAACTCAAACACAAAGAGATAGCAGACCAAAACCCTACAAACAAACACCAACCTTGACATGAGACAGAATACTAACGTACAGACCAACACTAAGAAGGCCAACAGAGAACCAGAGTGCAGATCAGAGTCCATGTGAGCGAGAATGTCTGGGCTATTGCAGGCTGGAGGAAGGTGAAGACGACTACGAGGCCACGCTACTGGCTGGGCAATCAGCTTCTTAAATAGCTGGGCAATCAGCCACAGCCGAGCAGCGTGGCCCAGGTCAGGAGTTAATTCCAGTCCCCTGAGGGAGAGGATGCAGCCCAGGCACATCATGGGCTGGCCATGACACACTGATGACCTCACCGGTCACATAAGTACACAGGTGGTACGACACCAACAGTTTTATAGGTGAACGACAACACCAAGTTCAGCTCTGACCTGCAGTAATATGATCCAATGTGTCCATTGTCCAAACATCAGCCTCTGTCTATTGTCCAAACATCAGCCTCTGTCTATTGGACCCATTCCAGACCTGGGATGTTTTTCTTTGGTAAATATCCAAAATGACTGTTTTTCTGTTGTTGTGATTTTATGAAATGTCACCAGTCGTGGCCCCAGTGTTGTCTCATTTAAAGGCTGACACAAACCAGGATTGGATAGAATGCCTCGGTGTTTTTCTTGACTCTTATTTTGAGTCGAGGCTCCAATGGATGGCAGCTCACGTGGACTTGGTTGTGCAAATATCCCAGGATGCATTTCTGGTTGTGGTAGTCCACACTGTCCTCATGAGGCACATACATCCAGACAAATGACTGCAGAGTCTGTTTTATATCCTTATAATGACATGAATACAATCCAATACACACATCAAACAGCCTGAAAACTTACATTCTTATGCAAATCCATCTCTGGCAACAGGTGGCAAAAAAAAAACACAATTTTACCCAATTTTATTAAATTCTGAAAATGTTGACTCACCATACCTGAACTTGGTGATTTTCAGCTGCAGTGTTTGGTCTCAAACTGAAAATGATAACGATTATGATGTGATGGAGAAATGACAATTTACCAGCATAAAAACCAACAGGTAGACTGTCAGCGTGTATGTTCTATAATTCAATATAGTGTGTGTGTGTGTGTGTGTGTGTGTGTGTGTGTGTGTGTGTGTGTGTGTGTGTGTGTGTGTGTGTGTGT
>JAPTHA010000018.1:13983447-14001240 GCA_029814585.1 Gymnapogon annona | reverse complement strand
ATTTCTTTCAGCTTTTTCCCTTCCGGGGTCGCCACAGTGAATCCAATTCACTTATTTGATTTGGCAGGAGTTTTTACAGCGGATGCCCTTCCTGACACAACCCACTGGACATTCTTACCAGTGATTGAACCCAGTATCCTCTATGCACCAGCCGGGGGATAGCTCAGTATTATTATTGTTATGATTATTATTGTTATTGTTGTTGTTGTGGGGAGGAGGCTCAGATGGTAGAGCAGGTCGTCTGCAATGGAAAGGTTGGCAGTTCGATTCCCGCTCTCTCCTGATAGTGTGCCGTTGTGTCCTTGGGCAAGACACTTCACCCTGCTTGCCTCCAGTGTCCCTGTGTATGAATGTGTGTGATGACGACCCTGCCATGATCTGGCGACTACTATTATTATTATTATTATTATTATTATTATTATTATTAATAATAATATTATTATTATTATATCATATATACAGTTAGCACATGTAAACAATTGACTCTTTTCACAAGTCTAATTCGTCCATCAATAAATGTCTGTTGAAGTACCTCTAATTATTCTTGACGTTTTTGTCAGAGGCTGACGGTATATACACTAAAATGTCACAAAAAGCTTTAGAATACCTTTCAAAACACCATTATCTGTGTCAGTGCCTCCACCCCTGACCCTCCCGTGGCCCAATAATAGGTGAATCCCATTGAAGCTCCAGGAGCAGACTCACATTTGTACATTCCTAAAGGAGACAGAAGGACATCATTTGGTTGAAACGTCTGTCTGCTGCGGACAGTTTATGTCTCTTAGGGACAGACTGACCTACGAACCTCACGGCAGCAGAGAATGATGAATGGTTGTTCTCTCAGACTCTGTACTGTTGCTGCCGTAAACCCACATGTACTGTCTCACAGTGCACCAAATGCTACTTTTACACTCAGTAGACGCTGTGTTTACTGTCCGTATGATGTGGATTATCAGCATTTAATGGTTTTGTTGAAATAAAATGTAATGTGTCCCGGATTATGTTTGTAAGTAAATCCATTTGCAGGTACATTGTAGTCTTGGGAACATGCACTGAATAAACACGGTGCACATCTCATCATTCCTCTTTCTGTTGCTGATATGTTGGTTCTTTTAGCCATTATTTTTTTCCCCCCCTTCAGCTGCACGTCTCATTGAATTGTTAAAACATCTTTGCACATAGCAGATACAATTAGTACACGCTGTAGAAATATTAACCACCAGCTGTCATCGATATATTGTTTTAAATGCGCACCACTCGTCCCTCACATCCCATCAGATTATGTTCCACCACCGTCCAATAATACCTTGTCAGCATTGCTCATTATGAATCTTTATCTTCTTTAACCCAAACAGCCGAGGAGCCAAGCGCAGAGCGGGAAACTCACCACAAAGCCGTCAGACAAAAGCGAGGAGGCGGGAGCACGGGAGAAAGGCAGCAGCAAAAACACAAACCCACACCAACACGACTGAGCGGACGGCGGATCATCCACAACGCAGGACTCCTGCATCGCCTGAAGGACGTCTCTAAGAGCACACACTCGCGCACTCCACATAACAAAACACACGTGCGCTCTCAGACACACACACACACACACACACCGTACGCACACTACACATATCGGCATTGTTTGCAGACGCTGAGACACTGGAAATGTCAACAGATTTCAAACTGTCATCAGATTACAAAAAAAAACCTTCATAGTAAAATGGCATGCGTTCTAGAACTTCTTTTCAAAGGTAGCAATGGCACTGGTAACTCGTTTCATGATTGTTCATTTGTTGTTTACTTATCTAAGTTTTATTCTAAGTGAGGACACTGCTTTCTAAATGTGTGATCTTTCTAGAAAACTCCCTTTGCACTGGTGTGGTCTGACACTGTTTCCTGTGTAAGTATATCAATTGACAAAGAAAAAAAATACAAAAAAAACTTCTACTACTACTTCTAATACTACTACTACTACTACTACTACTACTACTACTACTACCACCCAACTTAGAATATTGTTTATCACTCATTGTAGCCAGGTTAATTTACTCCTCCTCCTCCTCCACATTTTGAAGTATAGAGGCTCAAGTTGGCTGGCCAACTGTTCAACGTTTAATATTTCAGCACTCTTCCTGCCTTTAACACTCCAGAGGCAAAGAGCCAAAGACTCACAATGGGTCGTCTCCCTGAGAATGTGCCATGCACTGAGTAGTAACCCCTAGCTACATGTATCTGTGTTATCTGACCTTTCTGTGTCCTTTCAATAAACTGTAATTTTCAGTAAATGTGTGAAGAATAAATGGTTATTTGTGGGAAAGACATGAGTGAGTATGTTTGTGATCAACAGAGAAAGAGGAAAGGTGAGACCTGACGCCCGGTGAATATTAATCACGTCTTGAGCGGGTTGTTATGGCGACGCTCCGCACGGGGGGGGGTCACAGATAAACTTGGATTTAACAAATATCTCTGAATTCAACATGTTGAATAGTAATCAGAGGCAGCGGTGTGTGTAAAAAGGTCACACCTTGACCTTTTTCATCGTCGGTGGCGCTACATTTAATTCCACTTGTCATCAGTTTGTGACCTGATGAGTATCTTCGTAAACAAGATGT
Source organism: Gymnapogon annona (assembly GCA_029814585.1). Lineage (NCBI taxonomy): Eukaryota > Metazoa > Chordata > Actinopteri > Kurtiformes > Apogonidae > Gymnapogon > Gymnapogon annona. The sequence continues at coordinate 13,998,640 of JAPTHA010000018.1, read as the reverse complement.
TGTAAATCATCGCTGTTGTATCTGTTAACGTCTGATAAAAACGAGGTCCACCTTCCTGTGGTCGTCTGGATGGAAATCACACACTGTGGGGTTTTCAGTTGCACCAGAGACAAATAAAGGAAATAATAGCAAACAAAGAATGCGCATTTAAGGCTCAAAGCACAGTATGACCCACACGGCTTGAACCGTGCAGGCGTTTACATATGGTGTTAGTGATGACACTAACACTATATGTTATATGGTAACACCATATGTTATGTATTAAACATCAGTTTAATACAAAACACTGGTCTATAATTGTTTAGAAGTTATTTGACTCAGAGATTAAATGTGCTGAATGTTATGTACTTTAATCCGATTAATTGGAAAAACAAATGATCAAAGTGCTGGTTTGCTGATATTTCCAGGTATACGATACAGTGTTATTGCTTCATGTACATTTATACAATAGGTTTATAAATCTTCCAACAGACAGAACCTGTAAAGTGAATGTATTGTCAATTCTCTGTGATATTTCAAAACTTTTACAGTATTTCAGCTAGCATATTTCAAGGTATTTGCCATTATTTTCATTAACATATTTTTTTTTATATATCTCATCGGTCATTTAATGTAAGAAAATAATGAAAATATCTTGTTAAAAGTCACAAGACTTGATCAAATTAAGAAAAAAAAATGGGTTCAATGAAATGCGTACTGCTAATTCATCCTGCTTGGATGCATGTTCCAGACGTGTTGCAAAGACAGAGGAGATTCCTGTTCAGGGCAGTATATTTATCTTCACACCACCTGCAGTTCTGACAGGTGTTGTTAAAGTCAGACAAAAGAAGAAATGGGGGAAAAAAATAAAAAAGAAAGTGTCTCCTAAGGACAGGAAAAAGAACACAAGAATATTTGTTTGGTGGAGAAAAAATGTGCTTCTTCAAGTATGAAAAGCGGTGTCACCTGTTCATGACAACCATTGTAACATGTCATTACTGCTGTATGTGCAGAAGAATAAAAACATGTTTGGTTTGAGACAAGGCCAAGAAATGTGTATCTGCTGACAGACTATTACAGGAAGGAGTAGATTCAGGAAATGGACTTTAGTGTCTGGGAATGTGGTGTCAAAGACCACATCAAGTTGGATTTGATAATTATTTTATTTAGTTTATATAGATAAAACACATTGAGATCCGGATCTCATTTTCAAGTGTGACCTTTGGCCTGAATGGATTTCAGATATGCATCATCACCAAAATACAAGTGAATATTTTTTTTTAATTAAATATAATAATTATAATTAAATATTTACTGGTCATTTTAAAGAGTTTAAGCAAACATACGTAGTTCGAATTTGAGTTTGATCAGTTCTTAAAATTTCGATTCCATTCAAACCTGCTTGATATTTTTTTAATGGACACAGCATATGGCCCACCTATAGACTGATCTCACCAGAAAACATCTAGGGAATGTGCACTTACGGATGACTAAAGTTAAAAGACAGTTAAGTGTTAGCATGAGCATCATTTAAAGGTAAGTCATATGGTCTCATCTCTTATACTTGTGCCCACAGAGCTGATTCTCCATTGAACGGACAGAATGGCACAGTGAGAATACAACATTGCGAAATAAAATCTTTGTTAATCTGGAGAATTGTAAATACATGTTGTATTTATCCTCTCTACTGTTGGAGGCATAATGGCTGATCTAAGCCGTCTATGGGTTTACTTTCCCCAGTATTTTGTCTCTCTGTGCACCAAGTCAGAGGGTTTAAAAAGTGGAGTATAATGTTGTTTTTTAAACATTTTTCAGCCCATGAATGCTGCACAAACACATCAAAAACATCCTGAATGCAACAGAAACAGAGGAATAGAAACATAAAAAAAAATAAATACAGGCAGAGGACAGACTGTGTATGTAAATACAATAAGGCAGAGCTTCCCCATTACTTTCTGCTACACCTACCGCCATACCCCCCCCCCTCCCCACACACACACACACACACACACTAAATGGTAAATGGATTACACTTATGTAGCGCTTTTCTACACATTTACGGAGCCCAGAGTGATTTGCACTGCCTCCCATTCACACTGGTGGGCGACTGCTGCCATGCAAGGTGCTGCCAGGCTCCACGGGGAGCAATTTAGGGTTCAGTGTCTTGCTCAAGGAGACTTTGACATGTGGACTTAAGGGAAACATTCGTTTCTCTCATTATCTCCATCTTTGTCTGTGTGTTTCTTTTCATTTGTTAGATATGCATGATGGGTGTATGTCACACCTGCATCATAGAGTTAATACTCCCTGCACACACTGTGACAATAAGAGCACCACTGACACCTACTGTAGTGGATGAACAATTACACTTTACTCTAGTACTGTAAAAAAAAACAAAAAAAAAACCATGCCCCCACCCGGCATCGGGAACACCCCACCATTTGAGAAACACTGCAATAAGGCAATGGCTACTGTGGAACAAAGTATTGTTTTTTTTATTATTATTTATTGCCACACAGCCAATCAAATGTCCGTAATTGTACTGTGACAAAAAGCAGTAAATATCAAACAAGAACCTAATAAGGACACATTAGAGGAGTTGCTAATGGATGGAGGTAACATTGTGTGTTAATACACAAACTATATTTATTTATTAATGACAGATTCTGTGGACTGACGTTACCTTCTTCTGTCTTTGTCTCGTAAAACCTCGTGGCTCACTATGAAGTTATTAGTGAAAAATGTCTTGGTTTTCTTTGTCAGTTGTACATGAAAGAACCAAACTGTGCTGAGCAGCTTTGACTTCCTGGTATTCATGTGACATTTGGTGCGGACACTGGATCCAGCAGCGTTTGGGTTGGAGATGCCAGGCGACAGGTGCGACGTTTCTATTCTCGGGCTGTAATCCGTCTTTTGGTGCAGGTTGGAGGGCCTCCTCTAGGGCGGGTCTACGTCTCGCTGAGAAATGAACAATAGTTGCCAAGAGTTTAAGATCCATGGAATATGTGGAAAATGCTGCCATTCCATGACTGAATTTCTCGTCGCAGCGACAGAGAAGAATAAAGACGCTGCAGCCTGTGAAGAGTCTGTGATCAGATCAAAGATGGGGTTTCATTTCGTGCCATCTTCAGTTTACTTCCTGCCATTGATTGGCTGCTTCAGGAACTTGGACTTCCTCTATAGCTGAGCTGCATGGAATACCATCAAAAAACAGCTTTTCATTGTTTTCATTGGTGTTTGGTCCAAATATGTTTCAGTGCCAATAAGAGCATTTGCCTCCAAAACACACTAGTGGAATGTTTTGGGACATTAGAGCAATCAAACACGATTTGTTTAAGTTTTACCAAACACGACAAGAGATGATGGAAGTTTAAATCGTAGCAGAGCATTGTGGGAGGAATGACAAAAAAATAAGCACCGCTTTGATTAGATACACTGCGGTTAAACCTATTGACCATTTGGAAAACAAGGCATTTATACACACACAGTAATGTTGATACTTGGTCTGGACACAATGTGTTCTATCCCTTGGGAGAGGAAGCAAAACCAAAAACTTGTGCTGTAATGTTACCACGACAACAGATGTGGATGTGATGGTTGGTTGGGAATAAAACTGAAGCAGCATAACAATAGTAAAAAGAGCAGGAATCGATGCATTCAAAGCAGCAAAATCTAATCCATTTCCACATCAGCACTATATCATCAAACTAATTTATTTTCATGATAAAAGTCATCTGAATAGTTGTTTTAAAGTTTAACGTTGGAAACAAGAATTCTAAAGTCTTTGTGGAGTGATAATTGTCATGTGTCTTGTGTGTCAAGTTAATGTTGGGTATTTCCGCTTGTTTTATTTTGTTGTACGTCCTGTCAGTGTTTGTTTTCCCCGGTGTGTGCCGCCAGCCTTACCTGCTGTCTCCGCACACATGATTCCCATCTGTGCCGCTCCAATCTGTGTTACCTGTTGTCCGTCTTATTTAAACCCCACGTCCGCGCTCAATCAGCACCAGGTTGTTGTTCTTGTGACAGTGTCTGCACCTCGGTCTTGTCAGAACCCTTGAAAGTGTATTGTATTCACAGTCTTGTTGAAAGTCTTGTTTTTTCCCCCCTAAAAGTCTATATAGTCTCTGTTGTTCACTTATTTGTTTGTTTAACAGGGACAGCACACATTAATAAACATTTCTGTAAATGTGTCAGTTTTAGCATAAAAGCTCATTTTCAACTGTAGTCCCTGGGCCAGATGTATTATTTAATTGTTTTTTCCTCGCAAGAGTGATTTTGATTTATGGTTTTGACTCTTTGTGTTTCCTGTTGTGGGTTTTTGTGTTTACTCCAAAACTATTCATGGTATTTTTGACCGGCATGTTTTGTTAAAGTATAAATCTAGTATCTCGAATTAGAATTATAATGTCAAGTTCTGTGTGAACCTGAAATAAATACCTTTTTATTTTTGAATCTGGAAGTCTGCATTTGAGCTCATTTGTCTTGTCGCTTCTTAACAATAATAATGTTGGAGAATAATTCCACGTTACTGTCGTCTGGTGTTTATTGTGTTGTTGTCATCACTGTTTTTGTGTATTTTCTTACCCCTGTGAACATTCACTCTGTTAATGTTTCCCATCTCCGGGTATTGTTATTTATCAGTGTTTTGTTTTTTTGTGTGTTTCAAAGATGGCTGAGTATGCTACATGGTTGAATGGTTTCCTTTTGTCTGTTTACATGTTCTCCTCATTGTGTTCAGACAAAGTTGCAGTTATCTGTGTCTGAACGCAGTGACAGTGGCTGAAATTCATTTTTGTTGGCGTAGTAAGCAAGTCTGTTCTTGGAAGAAGTACAGCCACATAAAGCCCATGCACGACTCATTTAAAATGTTAATCTCAATGAAAATAGTGTATTTTCGGTCATTTATTTATATGTAGATGGAACTTTTCTTCATACGTGCAATTTTTTTTTTTTCCCATGATTTTATTAGTAGTCACACATGTCCCTGTCTTCTGATAGTTTGGCTAATGCAAGTAAACCACGGACCAAAGTAGAGCAGGTCGGTCATATTGAAATATATAGAAAATAAACGTGAGGGTTAAAAGTTGACATCATTACTACTGATGTCAGAGTTTGAACCTCCCACAGCAACCATTTTATGATTCACTGAAGTCTCTAGTCACTCATGTCGCTGTCAATAGTTCTACCTACACACCTGTTCTCTGACTGTATTTCTTAGGAAGGTGATGATTCTTTGCAGGATGTGGGGTTTCCTCCTGTGGGTGGGCCTTGGCCTCAAAATTGTGGTCCTCAGGGCTCTCCTGTCTCTTGGAGATGGGGTCCACTGCATGTGTCGTTTATAATGATGGTTTGTTCTGAAAGGATCAGGTGTCCCGAAACAGGAAATGCATGACTTACCCGCTCACTCAATGACCTAAAACGGTTTTAAAGTGCAATTGAATGCGTGATTAAACACAGTGCTCACTGGCTGTGTCATGTACAGATCATTTATTTAAATATTACTGTTACTGTAAAATAATTTTAGGTGATCCCTTTCATCTTCTTCATATGGCACAAGTTGGCCACACCCCTATCAACAAGTCACCACTGGCTGAATTCAGGGGTGACTAACATGCCCAATCATGTTAGTCATGCCCAGTCATGTTAGTATCATTTTCATGTAATATTTCAGTGATTTGTTCCCACTTTTTTTTTTTTTTTTACACGATGTCATTTATTGTTTCCGGGTCGACTCTTATATTCATTGTTCTGAAACCAGTGAATAATTCTAATTCATCCTTTTGGTGTTCTCTCCACGTGAGGATGTCAAGCAGAGGAAGTTAATTATGTTGATAAGAAACATAAGTATTATGGTAAATATCAACACGTCAATGAACATTAGTTCTCACTACTTCTGATCTGTGAACAGCCACTAATTGAATGTGACTTACAGTATATCAGATATTTTTTCACCTTCAGACCTGGTGTTGTGGTTCTCAGAAAACTAAATTCAACTAATCCTGTTTGAGTCTCATTTCGGAGACGGACACAGATTAATTTGACGGAAAGTGAAGATGTCAATGTGGTATAATAGACATAGAAATAAGCTACTAAGCTACAAATGGAATATGACTTGACTTGAAGGCTATTTTCAGATTAGTTTAAGTATTTTAATCATTGTTAAATCAACTTAAAGGTTAAATACAAACTTTGGAAATTGATATTCAATGCTCGATTTGAAAGAAATTAATAGTTTGAACCATAACCATCATTAAACACAGATACTATATAAAAGTAATGGACAGGTTCTGTTTAGAAATGAGTCATAATGTCAGATCGGTTCAGTCTCAAATAAACAGCTGCTAAAAAAGACACCTGAAGGTAAAATGTGGAAGACTGGTGTTCAATACATCAGTCAAGCATCATTTTTTATGTTTTGGCCACAAACTGATTAGTATGAAAAACTAAATCAGATTAAACTGTTATTTCCCAACATCCCTGTCTCGGCGTTCTTGCCCTGCAGGTGTTTTAATCAAAAATTCAATCTTGGAATTTGTGTTTATTTATGTTTTCCAATGTGTGAAATGATGTATTTTATAATCGTACTGAAACTCGATCATGGTTTATTTCAACCAATTACCCCCCTTTTTTTTTTTTTAATACATGACTCCTTTTTTATACCTCTTACCTCTATGGATCAGCCTCCTCTGAGTGATACTTGACTGAATATTGAATGAGTACCATTCACTCATGGCAGTAGACTGCATTCATTAAACCCACCACAAATCTGTGCTCAAATCTGTCATGGTGTTATGAAGCCACGCTCCACTGACCTCTACACAGTATCTGTGGATAGAGTCACTAGTGGACCCTTGACTACAAGTGAGTATCAGTGAGTTTCAGGATGAACCTTTTCTATGGACCTTCAAAAAAAAAACAAACAACTACGAAGGAGCACTTTTATCGTCCACCAGAGGGGAAAATTATCTCCAGTTCACCAAAGACACACAGACCTCTTTTCTAAACATAAATGTCATGACTGGCTCTTCCCCTGTTCCCGTTTTCCTCAGATCCTCTTTTCTTTTCCCTGTTCCACTTTTAGGTCCTACTCTCAGTATCATATTGTACTTTTCCACTCATTCAGCCACTAACCTGCAGCACTACCTCTTCCATGTCTCTGCCCATTCTGACCTTTCACTCACTCCGTCCATGTAACTCACCTTCAAACAACACTGACCCCGACGGACACCCAAAGGCTGTGTGTTGGAAGTCAGAGAGGTTTTTCGGGAAGCTTTCAAAAGTCTTTAGCGCCTGACTTTTCTGTGGCGATTTAGTGATCTGAGTGTCGATAGTATCAATGCCAATGTGAGTTTTAGTTTGAGTAAAAAAGGGAAAAAAAAATGTGTTTCAATCAGCAAAAAAATTTAAAAATTGTGATGTTTGCTTTGAAAAAAATATACAAAAAACTAAATAAAAAATTACAAAAGTTTTTTCAAAAAATATATTTATAACAACTCATATTTTTTTTATTTTTCATAAAAGAAAAAAAGAATATATCTATATCAAATGATTAATATGTTTTTGTGTCAAATTTAAAAAAAATAAAAGGAAAAAGGAAATTATTCTTTTAAATGAAAATTTAAAAAATTAAAATGAGCAAAAATAGAAAATGTAGTGAGAAACGTGTTTAGAAAAATACAAAAAAACACTTTTAAACTAAATTCAACAACTTTTTTGAAAGATCAAGATTAAAAACTAAAAGAGAAAAATGTAAACAAAAAGTAGAGAAATAAGTGATTCTTTAAAATAATATTGAAAAGCAAAAAAATTGAAAACCAGAAATTACAAACTGATTTTTTTAAACTCAAAAATAAAATAACTTAATAAAAGCATACAGCTTAAAGTTAGACAATAAGGTAGAAAACATTTTTAAACAAAGTAAAAACCAAAAATTTACATGAAAAAAGAGAGGAAAAATAACCAAAATATGACTAGAAGTAAAATATAATTTATATGAAAGGACAAAAAAATGAAATACTTGCAAAATGAACAATAAAACTTTTTAAATCAGAAAATGACAAGTAAAGTTTTTAAAAAATGCAAATGGTAGAAAAGTAACATATCTAAAAATGAAAAGTGAAATAAGAAAATAATAAACCATTTGTATAACATTTCAAAAAATAATTTCAACAGAATAGAATATAAGACAAAAATATAAAAAACAAAAAAAATATTGTAAATGAACTTGACAAATTTCAAAGAAAAAACAAAACTACAAAAGTTTTAAAAATGAGTCAAATGAAATGATATGAATATCTGTGAATAACTGTGAAAAGAATAATGAAAAAACAAAATAAAAACTGAAAAAAAAACAGAAAAAACGAAATTCAAAAAATCTAAAACTAAAAAATACATTTTAAAAGAAGGGAAAAAATGGGACTGCATTAAAACGAACAATTCTTTTCTCTACAAAATACTTGAAAAAACAAGAAAAAATTGTGGATTAATGATTATTTGCTTCTCAACATAAATGAGACATTATCTACCTTTTCTCTTTCTTCTCCTGGAACTGCACTTGGTTAATCAACATATGTTTATTCTTAAATATATATATTAAATTTCCAGGTCCTTTTTTGGTTTTGGTATTCATTTCATCTTGTTTGCATAAAATTGAAAACTATCAAATCTGTATCCCTCTCATAGAGGGTGTTTGATCAGCCTCCACCTGAGAAAACACATGTAAATGGACTATTTAATACATGATAAGCACCGACAGTTCAACCGCCCAGGATATGATGAGACTTTAATGAGTACGTGGGTGGTGGAGGTAACGCTAATGTGTCCCCTTCAGCTGGAGAGACAGTAAATAGATTTCACAACCAACTTCCACCATAATTATTATATTATAGATTCCTATTTCAAGAGTAAACCAGTGTTTTGATAATTGCATTATATCACAGGGGTCCAAGGCAATATCCACCCCCAACTTTTTCCATTAACATCTTTCCTTGGTTGGTTGGGGAAACTCATCCACGAGACAAATCCTGAGGATACCCCCTCTTGTCTTTCAATCTGCATTTTTTTTCTTCCATTACACAGAACAGGAAGAACTTGGGTGCAAGAAACTTGGCACTTCAATTCTGTAAAGCACCGACCTCTGAGCTGTATTGACCATTACTAAGTGATGGGAGGTCAGGCCTTTATCTCACTCTATTCAATCTACTTTGCATATTTAATGCTTTTTAGGACGCTTTTTCGAACAGACATCTGGAACATCACAAAACTCATGTACTGCAGATCGCTACATATTCCTCCTTCATGTTTCAATACAGCTGATGTCTTCTTCTCTGATGGTGTTTTTAGAGCGGTTTAACAGATTCAGCCATTCATTTGATTCTTTCAGTTCACGGTTCTTTCAGAGATTCGGCGTTTCACTACCTCAGTCCATCCACAATCAGAGATTTTGCTGTACAGGCTGCCTTCTGCACAAAGTATGACAAAACACTTTCTCCTCCACCATTTTTAATAACAGTGGTGGACTAGACTCCTATTCTGCTTTTTGAGGCACTCAAAGTGCTCTATTGATCAATCTTTCATTTACTCACATATTGGTGATAAATTACATCTGTAGCTACCACTGCCCTTGACAGACTGAGGGAAATGTGGCCACCAATCCACGCCAACCACCAAACATTTCCGCACATTCATGCATCAGTGTGAGTGACATTGGAGGCAAGGTCTCACCCAAGAACACAACAGCGCATGACTAGGGCAGAGAGGGATTTGAACCGTCAACCCGCCGGTTAGTTAACGAGTAACTTCAATTTCCTGAGTCATGCCTGTCCCACACCCTGCATACGGACTTAATGAGTGATTAGGATTAGTTCACGTGATAATAGACAGCTACGCAGTAGCAGCTGCAATCGATTCACTTGCACTTGTGAATTGATTCAATTCATTTACTTAAATGAATTGATTCTTTTGAAAGATTGGTTCGCAATTCAACCATCACTATTATTTACAGAGTGAACTGGTACTGATAACACATTACTCTAACAGCACAAACAGCAGCTATTATAAGCAGCTGTATCAGCTCTTCTTCCTGTGTTTGGATGGTGACGTGATTTGTTGTAGATTCCTGGCTCAGTTTTCTCTTCGAGTCTCCTAAAGAGTAGAATTTTCTTCAGTTTTCTTCTCCTGTCCATGTAGTTCACACTGGTCATCTTGTATCAGCTCAAAACCTTTATATGACACGTTCATAAGCTAAGGGTGGGGCTGATGTTCATTGATATCACTTATCGTGATGCAAATGTAACAGAAAAGACAGGTACAATTGAATTTGCCTCATCGCCCTGAGGACTGCAGACAAAAATACACACACCGATAACGCACAAAGACCAAGCTGTCCTGGTCAAACTGTATTATTTCCACAAACACCAATGAAGAAGAACAGAAAAATGAACAATCTACCATGTACTCATCCTGGAAGCATGTCCAAAAGTTTTGTTTCTGTCATGTCATGAGTTTCTTACATACATTGAAGAAAAATGATGATCCTTATATAGGTTTTAGGTCTATTGATGTGATTTTCACCATGGCTCCAAAATATAATATGAACAGTTCCGTTTTACGAAATACAGTGGAAAATATTACTACAATCTTAAACACATTTTAGTTTTTGCCAAATTATCAATAGGAGAACTCTGGCGAAACAGCAAAAAAAACACAATATAGAATTCACCTCAAACAATGGAAATGACAAAAACACGCCTCAACTCAAGCAGGACCCTCATGATTTGAATTCAACACTGGTACTGTGTCTGTGACAGTGAAATGACTTGACAAGTCCTGAAGTGCAAAGCTGGAATTAATTATCATGAGCCTTTTGTTTCTCTTTAAACAAAAGGCCTGTTTCTCTTCACTGTGAACCATCCTCTCACTCTGTGTTTGCAACATTACACAAGGCAAAGTTACATTAAACAGGGCTGTAACCATAATCGGGTTCTCAGTCCTAGCCAACTCTCACTCGACACTTCTCATTGGTCTTGTCCATATCTAAGCAACAGACAGACCACTGGTCACTTAATGTCAACAAAAACACAGCACCATTACAATGTTTCCTTATGTCGGAGGGAGTCTCAGTCTTTGGTGCTTTTCAACTAGTCTTGACATTGTTTGGTCCAGTTTGGACCAGTTTGGATGGCAGTAGGCATAATTTCCTCTGTGGGAGATATTCTCACTGTACCTGTAATTTTGTCAACACATTTTTTCAGATTAGAATAAAGTTGTTTACATTTAATTGACGTCAGTTTATGTCTATTCAACAATGCAGTGGTGTTTTTGGAGATTCCCACTCTGTCAGTTCACTTCTCACTGTGTCAATGACAATGACAACGAATGATTCTGGATTTCCCTGTGATGAACTGGTGACTTGTCCAGGGTCACCCACTGCTTTCCCCCTTGAGTGTCCAGGATAAGCTCCAACAACTCTGTAAAGGATAAAGTGGGTCCAGAAAATTAGTGAGTGATTCTGAATGCACATGCGTGATCTGCACAGCTATTCATCATGGATGATATTATTATTGTGACTCGGTGACTGGGTGAAGGTGGTACTACAAGTATTTGTGTTACGCTGAGAGTATTCAGACCCAAATGCAGAGAATTAGTAAATGCTGACTGGTCCCTTTTCCATACACTTTATTAAGTACACAGATTGACAAATGCCCTTAACTTTGTTAATCAATGGACAGATCTTAGTCCATAAACAGGTGAGAATCTGGGAATCAATCCATATATATAGACAAATAATCCAACAAGGGAAATGCAAAAGACAAAAGCTAGAATCAGAACAAATGGAAAACGTCTAAAAAAACAGGGAAAACTAAGAAACAAAATGTAAGAAAGTGTGACCACGCACAAAACAGAGGCACCAAAGATTGTTGGAAAAGATAAGGGGCAAACATGGGTTTTAAATACCCCGAGGACAGGTGAATAATTCTCCTCTAACAGAGATGAACACAATCAGGGATAATCAGACAACGTCAGTAAAATTATATAACACCTGAACAGAACAGGAACTTAAAAAAACAACAGGAAATATATGAAACAGAATTCAAGGCCAGACAATTTGACCATCCCTGGTGAGACCCACTGCCATGAAAGTGAAATGCTAAAAAATCCACATCAAGCTTGTAGTGATTCAAGATAATGCTGTCAGAGTAAAATCACAGGTGTCCAGGAGTTGAGTTTAGAACCCACTGTTAACTCTGTCTCTTCATATTAACACAACTGTCCAAACCAGCAGCACATCTTCCTCTTCCTTTCAGGTGCGTACTCAGGTGCCTTTGCCGGTGCAGAACATTTCGTCGACATTGTGGGTTTTGTCATTAAGAACATTTGAAAACGTAAATTTGGCGAACAGTACAGAGAACTGCATTAGCGTGAGCCGCCACCGTGCTAAAACCAGCTACCTCTGAAATCTGTTGTACTTGAAGTAGAGTTATTACGGTAATGACCGTCCCACACATGTCTCTCGCTCTCTCTCTCTCTCAAACTGTAAAAACTGCACTTCAAGCGGAATTCGATTTCAGAAGGCGGCTCACTTTAGCCGTTTGCTAACTCGGCGGCACATGTTGCCGCAGTTAAGGGGCGAGGCATGGTGATTGTGGTATGTGGTGTTGCAAGTTTATTTTGTTGTGCAATTTGGGACTTCCATTTCCGGTAAAGGGTGGTTGAGGGGGGCTTGACTGTTTGATGTGTTTGAGTTGGTTTCAGATGCCGCTGATCAAGATCGACATTAAAAAAAGCATTAAAAAATATTGCAATAAAAAAATCCGCTAAACGGCAAAGCTGTGAAATTTCTATACTGTGTATGTATATATATATATATATATATATATATTACACAAAAGTGGTGTGAAGGACTATTTCTAACATCCGTCCATCGGCAGGGCCTGACCAAGCACATTAACACCCATTTACACATTGACCTATTTGACACAAAATAACTCTAAGTACCTGTCAGGTTTTGTTGTATAATTTAATCTCCACTTTGGATGAGTGAGATGATTTCGAAGCAGTTTCCTCCCCCTACACACAACTGATGCATTGGTGGTTTCTTTAGCAGTAACGCATGATGAAGAGCATGTGAATCTATGCGTGTGTGTGTGTGTGTGCAGAAGGACGACAAAGGTCAGCTGTTTTATGACAGAAAATCGCCATCACTACTTAAGGAGACAAAGCTAATTAAACACACAGTCTAATGACACCGCCCCGAGCTGCCTCTTGGTCTCCGACTCCAGCTGCTGCGTTGGCGAATTAAGACACACATGAGTGACTGCAAAATCTTTATAGAGCATGCGCAAGTGTGTGGAGATCACCCACTTCATCTGCTCTTTTATTCACAGCTCTAAAACTCAGCTCTGCTAATGCGTTGTCAGAGTAAATGATTTTAATGAGGTGGAGGGTCGTGATGGAAGAGCTGCTTTACGCTGCCATCAATTCTTAACAGTGTGGAAAGCAAACCTGTGTCAGAAAGTTGGGAGAGAAATATTTATGAAGCAGTCACTTTAAACTATCAGGACCACGTATGGACACGGTGAGGGTTTACTGGGAAGATGTTTTAATGTTATAGTTTTACTGGTTTCAACCCATTTATAGCCTACTGGTTTCCAAATAATTGATGTTATGTTCCATCTACCTGTGTGTGGTGTGGATAGAGAAGTCCAGCCCCATCTGGTTGTGCACCACAGGATGTTATTATAGACAAAAAAAAAAACAACAACCCTGCAGCCAATGGCAGCAGATATTGCTTGTGAATACAGATGGTTATTAAAACCGCATCGAAAATGACTTAAATATACAACCGAGACACCCAAATGTCTACGTCCATGGTCTGTTAATTGGAAATGTCTCTGTAGTTTGAACATGGCCAGACATGACACTTGGTCATTTGTATTATTTTCTGGGGATTCTGTTTTTATTTGTGCTGTGCATCTTCCTGGACGGGGGGCGTGGTCACCCACCCTGTGTCTCTTGTGTTGCAGGTGCCTCGAGGTGATTGACTGCCACAGTTTCTTAAGTTGGTGAAGCACATCTTGTCAGATGTAAATAATGTAAATAGAGAACCAATCAACCCATCACTACTATTCATGTTCATGTTATTCTCTCCTGTTTATGGTTTTGCTTCTTTTCTATATTTTCCAAAAATTATGATTTTATAGGGGAAAATAATGTTGAACCAAACGGGATCAAAAACTGAAGACTGAATTATTTCTGTCTCTTAAAAAGATTCTTTTTTTTAGTTAAAACAAATGATAGATTTTCTGGAAAAGGTGTAAAAATGTTTTCTGTGTGTTCAAATATTTGTTTCAAATAAAAATCCAATGAACCAAAGGTCCCCCTGCTTTTTTGTTTTGCTTTGTTGTTTTCTACACTCCTGTCTGTGTGGGTTCCTTTAAAAATCTATTTGACCGCAGTTTACAAAATGTATCCCCTTCAGGATTTAATAGATATGCCTGTGTGTTCATCTCATTTAACCCCAGTGAAAATCCATACACTTTCCTTCAATATAAAATATAAAGAATAAAATATGAAATATGAACATGCAGATACAAAATGTAAGTATTGTAAATTAAAACAATATTTTATATTTCATTATATATATATATATATACACATATATATATATATAAGTCTAAAATATTGTTTACATTTACTTGTCTTTGTATTTGCTTGTTGTATGTTATGCTGTTAAATGTGAAATTGAACCATGATGGGATATATAAAGTCATACATATCTGTAGAATGCAATACAATATAAAAGCCTTTTATCATTGTGTGTTTGATTAAATCGTGAGTGCTACTTCAATGAATGCAAAAAATATAAATAAAAAAATAATATATCATTTTAGAATATCCCAGCCACAGAGGGCGAAGGCCCGTGACCCTGCAAAGGATTCAGCGGCTTGGAGAATGAATGAATGAATGAATTTTAGAATATAAAATAATATTAGAACTTATCTTAGTCTAGGCCAGTGGGTTTCAAAGTGGGGGGCGCGGCCCCCTGGGGGGCCGCCAGGGGGCACTAGGGGGGCCTCAGAAAATTGGAGGGGAGGAAAAAATATGATATTACACAATATATTAAATAAAAAAAGGGCAAACTTTGATTTATTTTGTCCTGTTCTTACATGTTGAAAATGTGTTGAAAAGTTATTATTCACTGGGGTTTTACAGT
>JAPTHA010000018.1:13949502-13971572 GCA_029814585.1 Gymnapogon annona | reverse complement strand
TCCGTGCTTGTCGGAAATATTTCATGAATATATTTTTAACAGTAATATTAACTTACTTTTGGGAGCCTGCCAGCCAGCTGTATGTTCATAGTTATCAGCTCTGTGGTGGGGGTCGCCAGTCTCCATGACCAAGTCGATATATTCTCGTCCTTCAGCCTTTGTGGGATGAAAAAATTAAAACTTTATCTTTAAAAACTAAATAAACTTCTCACGCTACACAAATGATCGATTTTTATTCTTTTCTTACAAATGGTCAATTTCCTTATTTCGTGCTGATCAAATTGACGTGTCTGCTGGTTTTACATAGCTCCACCTCTCACTATTACGCATGCAATCAAAAGATGTGCACGCACTGACGCTATAATAGGCCCGCTAGATGGCGCCAGTGAGGACAAATTTGACCTTGACGACTTAACGGCAGGGTTGCGGCACAGACCGCCTAGTGCTCAATAGAATTCAAGCGGCCATGCAGGCTGCAGGGCTGCTTCGGAAGGCTTTGAGGCAGATTGTTGATCCTGGCAACACATGATAGTGAATAATGATTGGATAAAAACTCTGACATAAACCCCGCCCTCCAAATCTCCTCCTGGGGCTGGAAGCAGAGTAACCAACGTAGAAAAGCTATGAAATGAAGAATATAGAGCATGGAGAATAATTTAATACATATTTGTGGAAAAAATATATATTAATAAAATATATTCCTGATTATGTTTAGGCCAGCAGAGAAGGCCTTGCTGGCCTTGAGGGTCCACCACTGGTATTTGGCAATTCCCACCTACTTTAGCATGTTTCCCACGTCTGGTAAACAATTAGAATGCAAACGTACAGCGATGGCCCAGCTCATCCTTATCAAACTGCATCAAATTGGCTTACATTGAACAATGACCTTGAATTTCAGCGTTTCATAATTTCTTTCACAATATCGTATGAGGAAAACACACTCTGACATTTCATTTGGAAAGGGGACCACTGTGGTCATAGTGAGTAAAAAGGACACATTTTAACCTTTTAACATCACTACTGGACAAATGACATTTTAAAAGTCATTTTTATTAGTGGATGGAAGGGCCTTGCTTTTACCAGACTGAGTCACGAGCAGATCTCTGGTGGATCACTGGGTCACCAAACACTGAGACTTTAATGAATAGTCTTGTTAACTCTAAGCTGGTTGTCATTCATTTTGATTCCCAGAACAGTTTTCTTTGAGTATTTTTTGGTTTTATTATTCATGGAGCTGTCTGGTTTATTGAAGCTTTTCGGAAACCAGTTTCTTCACTGAGAAGATAAATAGATATTTAGAAGTAATAAATTATTGGGTTTTAAAAGCACAAAAAAACAACAGTTTTCTGTGCAATAGGAGACTTCACCTCATACTCTCACCGTAGCTCACTTTGGCTTGTTAAGCCTCTGCTACAAGAAAAGGCCACTGAGTCTCAGTACGTTTCCATCATGGAGTCACCGAAGGCTGAGGATTTCTCTCTTCCGTAATCGCCTATATCTGTTATCAAAGCAGACAACCAAGAGGATCCCAATGTATGTTAGACCGACTCAAACCCTCAGGCTTAGCTTCAGTAGGATCACAGTGAACAGAGTGAGAGCATGGAAGGCAAAAAAAACCAGACATCTACTGAATCTGACCAGTGTTTGGGCAACCAGTGTTACCAGTATCACTGGAGAAAATGGTGCCTCCAGCATCAAATCCAGCCCTGGTCCATGAGGTGTCAAGGCCGAGGCCTGCAGCAAAAAGAACCAGAAGAAGATGCACCTTTAAAGGATGTGTCTGTCAAAACTTGCCATGATTATGTTGTAGTTTCAGGGGCACGTGTTATCTAGTTTCTGAAATTTGGAGGGGGCCATGTCTGAAGAGGTAGAGCGGGTAATCCAATAACCAAAGGGTTGCTGGTTTGATTCCCGCTCTCTCCTGGTCATATGCTGTTGTGTCCTTGGACAAGCCACTTCACCCTTTGTTTGAATGTGTGTGAATGATTATCCCTGCGATGAACTTGCGATTGGCCCAGGGTTAAGCCCACCTTTGCCCTAGAGTATCTGGGATAGGCTCCAGTAACAACCCCACCCCCCATGACCCTGAAAATGAATGAATGAAATGTAATGTAAAAACATGAAAGAATACACTGATAGGACATCATTTCCATGTAAGTTGGGTTTTAGGTCCTGCACAGATCCTTCGACTGATGACATTTATATCTTAACCTGTGGCACAGTCAATAATTGAGGCTCTAAGTAGATTGACCGTTCGATAAACGATTGCTCATCGGTAAAAGCATTAAACATTAAAAAAAAAACCTGAATTTCATAGGTGAAGACATGGAGATGTTAGACCAGTGGAGATCGGTAAACATGTCAGAGAGGCAAGAATCACTTCCCCACTATGCAATAAACTCATATGAAAATTACCTTTTAAAGCATTAGTGCTTCCACTCTAAAGCCAATAGAAAATACATGCTCTTTCCCTTTCTCCTATTATTTTCTGACTTAACTCTGTCCAACTCTGCCTGTGAGTTGCAGGTTTTCTTAAAATATTCTCTGAAGCTCATTTCCTATAAATACCAGCAGGTCTAATAGGAAAAAACCTGTACAAATTATTCATGATTATTTCATGGTTTAATTAGATTTTTACTGTTAAATAATACCATTTGTGCACACATCTTGTGTTGTTTAATGTACTGTATTGAATTTTCTTTTCCCTTCCCTTAAATTACTAATTTGGTGGGAGAATTAAATCCATTTGTTATTCAGCAGAAATATGGAATAACAGATTGTTATTGTGAGGGGTCCTGGTGAATTAGTTCTTAAATTACTGGGATCATTTCATTGATGTTGATGATGAAACTGTGGAGTTTAGAGTATGTGAGTGCTTTTCTACGGAACTCTTTGTCCAGGGTGGGTGTCAACACCCTTGTAGTTCATCTCCAATGGACAGACTTTCCAGTAATGTGACATCAAATCCTACTTGGAGGAGTTATTGAGAAGCCGAGGGGCTGAGCCTGCATGTTTTAAGTATTTCTCTCTTCCATCACACCTGGACGCCATTACATCATTATCAGGCTTCTGCGGGGTCCAGAGATGAGCTGGTCACTGATTTAATCAGGTGTGATGGAAGAGGGAAACGCCTAAAACATGCAGGACACCTGCCCTCGAGGACCGGAGTTACCCACCCCTGCTATAGACCTTCAGTTAAGATATGAGGACAGGATCTACTCCATTAAAATGGTTCAGTGTGTTTATTCAAGCGTTGCATACATTATTAATGTGGGAAGGACAGTCAAACACCTTCTGCAAGGACAAAAAACATAATACATACATGGACACCATTCAATAAACTGTTGCATCTCAGGACATCCCTTTGCATCGGAAAGATTTGACAAATATAAACGCCAAAACAAATAGGTTGTATTATTGAGAGGTTGTTTTTTCATGAGGCTGTCTAGATGGAGCGTACCACAATTTTTCCCTGCTAAAAATAAACCGAAGCATAGGATGCTGTCTCCCCGATAAAAGAACGATGGCTTAACGGAGCATAGTAAGCTGTCTCCCCAATAAAGGCAAGCAGCCCGGCTAGAGCTTAGGAAGCTTTTTCCCCCAGCAAAAGGTGTCTAGCTGGAGCATAGCACACTCTCTGGACAAAACATAGTAGATTGTCTCCCTGATAAAAGAACTACGACTTACTGGAGCATGATACACTGTCTCCCTGATAACTCCACTCCACTGTATGTCCAAAGATGTTGTGTTAGTTGTCTGTTTTGCACTCTTATGTTGTATGTTACAAATACGCTACGCAATATCAATCCTGTGTTATCACATGTTGCAGATGGTGATTGACAATTAAGTTCACTGAGGCTTTGATAAAAGTAAACTGGAACATATGTGCGTGTGTGACTGTGTGTGTGTGTGTGTTCTTGCATGTGTATGTGTGTATCCCCGTATATATCCCTAATTCTGTATATGTTACGCCAGTGGTTCCCAAACTTTTTTTGCAGTGACCCTCTTTTGGAGATGAAATTATTTTCATCAAAATAAGCATACGCTTAGCTTGTGAACATGCAAATGCCCGCGACTTTGCTTTGGTTGGCTTACTTGTTGATTGGTCATCTGCTTTGCGTTTAATAGACAGTCCGCTCAGAAACTCCATGCTAGCGGTGAAAATTTGTTCCTGTATTGTTTACATTTTTTAACAGCCCTCATTTGCCGTTTTTAAGATGCTCGGTTAGTAAAATTAGCGCCATCGGCTGGGTGTAAAACATAATAACGACATGTGTTCATAGTAGACCCGTGCCCCCCCCGTCATAACGCCAGGGCCCCCCAGTTTGAAAACCACTGTGTTACGCCATGAGCACTTGTTTTTCACTTCAGAATTGGGGGGGAAATAAAAAAAAGATTGAAAACAAAACATATACATAAACATGACATAGGGGGGAATTATGTTTAATAAACTGAATATCAAGATCTTTCTGTCGACTGCAGAGTTCGACAAAGTTTAGTCTTTTGTTTTGTTTTTTGCAAATTTCAAATACATCAATAAATAAATGTGTTTGAAAACTCTGTCATCCTTCAAGTTTGATGGTAAAATGTAGCGTGTGCTCCTTTATGAGTTTGTACTGTCTGGTTCCTCTCCTCATCCTGTATATTACCACCTCACTTCACCCTCAGTCCCTGCTGCTCACAATTGCTCTTGTAAAAAAAAAAAACATCCTTGAATAGATCTTTTGTTTCTCTAGCAATTCATGCTTTTTTTTTTCTTTTTGCTGCACGATGGAAGCACACAATGGAAATAACCTAGAGTTTAGTTTCTTTCTTTGAAGTGGAGTGTTTGTTTGCTTGCACCTCAGTCAACTGAATGAAATGCTACCAGTGTGTATTTTTTGCAAACCTTAGACTCCAGTTTCTCACTTAAGGATCTTCTACTTTTATGCTTTTCCTCGATGGGTGGGAAATGGTTAGCTTAAGCGCTTGGATTTAGAAAGTACTGTCAGTTGGTTGAAATATGACTGAGTGCTGTTTTGTTTATTTTTAACAATGAGTTGATGCTATCCATGTGTCTCTAACCTGTTTGCCATCATTACCATGTGTGATGGATGAGTTCACAACATGCACAGTGATAAAAAAAGAAAAAAAAAACAAACACAACAGCTTCGTCCACAGATGGGCGTCTGGGGTTCTCTCTGTCAGTAGCTAGTCCCAGACCACTCAGCTCATCTATTTTACTGGTTACCACGGTATTGAGTCCGGCTCCACCTGATAGGTCAAGTGAAAAGAAGGCAACACTAATGTATTTATGGAGATTTGTGAGGTTTTCTATTTAAAACTGGGAGGAAGACACAAAAGGCTGAGTGTTCTAACTAAAGACAATAGACTCTGCTTTTTCTCCCCATTAGGACTGATAAAAGGAAATGAACTGCTCAAAACACTGCCATGCGAACATGAGCTCTGCATTAAAACACCATCTAAATCAGGGGTGTCAAACTCATTTTAGTTCAAGGGCCAAATTTAGCCTAGTCTAGTCTGAAGTGGGCCGGACCAGTCCAATA
Source organism: Gymnapogon annona (assembly GCA_029814585.1). Lineage (NCBI taxonomy): Eukaryota > Metazoa > Chordata > Actinopteri > Kurtiformes > Apogonidae > Gymnapogon > Gymnapogon annona. The sequence continues at coordinate 13,966,026 of JAPTHA010000018.1, read as the reverse complement.
ACAACAGAATTACATATCAATAACGTCAACGCTGAATCTTCCTTATGTGATGAGAATGCTTATATCTATAAATTGTCCTTTAAAACAATGTCAATACGATTAATAACTTCAAAAGACTTTGGTGAAATAAGTCAAATTTTAACAATGTTATACTGTACTTTATCATTTATACATGTTACAGATAACAGTGGTACAGAAAACATTTAGTAACAGGTAGAATATTGTTAAAATTACACTTGCTTCTATTCAGACATTTCAGGTTGTTTATATTTCTTTGGGTTATTTCTATTTTTTTGTGAAATTACACTTTGTTTTAGTGTAAATACAGAAAAATGACATGAAAATATTTACATTTCCACAGGGAGAAATTTGAAGTTGCAAATATTCATCGACTCTTATGATATATTTTTTCCCAGTCTGTACGTGGAGCCAGAACTATCTTTTTTTTTTTCAAATATCTTAGGTGTAATTTTTGGATTTCACACGTTCATCCCGCGGGCCGGATTGGAACCTTCGGCCGGCCGCATTTGGCCCCCGGGCCACATGTTTGACACCCCTGATCTAAATAAAAGCACAAGACGGATAGCAACATGCCTTCTGTCTGAAATTAGCATTTTTTTTCTCCTTTAACACTCTTGCCCTTAGGATTGTGTTGGGTTTCTGTAAATTAGCTTGAGAATATGGTTTAGACCAGCTCTATTTGTAAAGTGCCTTGAGAGAACTTCTGTTATGATTTGACACTATGTTTTACCATCAAATTTAAATGTTTTTATTCATATAAAGGTTTAATCTGTAAACTTTTCCCATCTTGTTACGTTCGTGGATTCTGTTGTTGTGACTGAACTACATATCTACGTTTATCTCTATCTTTGTTGCCTACGTCCATGGTAACAATCATTAGCCTCTATTATTTGATTCTTTTATTCGTCCCACTTGGGGAAATTTCCATTTACAGCAGCAGAATACATTTACAGCACACAAGAACAAAAAAATAATTACAAAAGGAAATAATATAAATACAAAGGGAAATACTATAAATACAAATGGAAATAAACAGTTCTCTCACAGTGACAGTTTCTGTTTCAGTCACTTCATTTTCTATTTTAACACCTGACAGCTGCAGGAAGGAACGACCTGCGATACCTCTCTTTCACACACTTGGGGTGTCTCAGTCTGTCACTAATGGAGCTCCTCAGTGCAGTCAGTGTGTGTTTGTGGGGGTGGGAGTCTCTGACCAAGATGGAGGCCAGCTTGGCTGTCAACCTCCTCTCCACCTCCTCCACAGGTTCCAGAGGTTTATCTCAGGACGGAGCTGGCCTTCTTTATCAGTTTGTCCAGCCTCTTCCTGTCAGCTGCTGTGGTGCACCCCCTGCAGACGACGCCATAGAATATGGCAGGTGCCACAACAGAGCTGTAGAAGGTCCTCAGGAGTGCCCCCCCCCCCCCGCACCCCAAAGGTCCTCAGACTCCTGAGCAGATACAATCTTCTCTGCCCTTTTTTGTAGAGGGCATCAGTGTTGTGAGTCCAGTCCAGTCTGTTGTTGAGGTGAACAACCAGGTACTTATAAGACGTCACCATCTCCATGTCCCTTCCCTGGATGTTCACTGGTGATGGGGGTGTGTGTGTCTTACTGACATTGATCAGGAAGGGGTTTTGCCAACACCAGTCCACAAAGTCCTGGATGAGTTGTCTGTACCATATGTTGTCCCTATCTGTGATGAGGGCGATGGCAGAGTCGTCAGAAAACTTCTGTAGATGACAGGATGGTGATTGGAGGGAAAAGTCCGCAGTGTAGAGGTAGAAGAGGAACGGCGCCAGTACCGTGTCTTGGGGTGCTCCTACACTGCAGAGAACAGTGACAGTAGGTTGTCACACCAGGTTGCCCCTCAGGATGTCCGGCCTGATGGTTTTGAAAGCACTTCTCAGGTTCAGGTTCACGTCTCAGGTTCAGAGCTCCCAGGTGTCTCCAGGTGGGACAAGGCGCTATGAAGGAGGAATATGGTGTCGTCTACTCCAATTTTTTTTAATGGAGTAGTTTTTTAATGTAAAACTAATTTTCCTTTCCTTATAATAATCCAAATTTTAGCTAATGTAATTGAAATGGTCCATATATGATAGAAATCATATATGGATTGGGAATATAATTAGTTGAGTTCTCCAGTTAAATCAATGGTCGGAATTCTTCCCAACTGTGATTCGGGCTATGGGAGGGTCTTCAAAACTTGTATTTTTATTAGATAATGCAGAAGATTAGTTGTGAGGTCAAGAAGTAAACGTCCCTCCTTCTAATGACATAGGTGGATAATTCATGCAGAATAAACTAAAAAGATGGCAAAAAGAAAAATTACCTTACGTTTCAACAGGAATGCCAGAGGAATTCGCCTTTGTAGAGAGAGGAGACGTGTCTAATATGCGCTGATAAAATTTCACCCATGAAGCGGTCAAATATAAAGCGACACTTCCAGACACGTCGTGCTACATTTGCTTGGAAATATACGGTGACAGTGGGGGAAAACAGGCAGAGAGCACGCCAAAGGGTTATTATGCAGAACGCAAGCAGCAACTCCTTGTATGGACCCGACAAGGTGAGTGTAATTCAACTAACTACGCAATAGTGAGCAACTGAAATGTTCCTTCTTAATGTGGCCAATTAAATTTATGATGACTTTTGGGTCAAAGATAAGATAATCAGAAAGAAGCAGCACCCATGCACAAAAGGCAGGTTGAGTAAAAGGTGACTGAGGCTGCAGGGCGCCCCCTTCTGGTGTCAGGTACCTTGCTCCTTTTAATGCATGGTTCAGGACACAACCATGAGCAGCACGTACAAACAAAAGGTAGGAAAAGCAAGTGATGGACTGGTGTTTGAAGACTCATTCTTTGAGCAACAGTGTCTGTACAACTTGCGGTTTTAATGCATCTAGATTAGGACACCATAAAAAAGATAAGTTATTGATCTAACAATTAAAGCATTTACATATGGTATGTTGTCTAAAATTCCTTGTCGCTTTTATCTGTAACCATCACGGATATTCTGTTACCATTGTTGGTATTGTACTACTTAGTGTATTTATCCTTGTTTGCAATTGAATATACCATTGATGGTAGAAATGAATGCAACAGCTACTGTATGTGACTATGTTTGTAATGTATAGGTGTATTAATATTACTATGTTGGTATACTTCTAAGAAATATTCTGCACCTTACCTACTAAGATAATAGAAGGTCAATTTAAGTTGTTTTTGTTTTATTTCTTGGTGGAAGCTGTAAAAGCTGTTTGTTTTTTTTCAACTATGAATTGAAGACGGGGGTGGGAGTACATAAGTTTATTACTTCTCCCCACTCCCTTTCAGGTAGAATAGCATATCAATTTCACATTATACATATAAATTGTCCAATACATGTACAATTTACAATTCATATACACGTGTATGTATGAATGTGTGTGTGTATATATATATATAATGTATTGGCATTTATATTCAGAAATATGTAACGGTGGTATGCAGTTGTGGGGCAGCTGTGGCTCAGTTGGTAGAGTGGGTCGTCTAATGTCCGAAGGGTCGGCGGTTCGAATCCTGGCTCCGATTGTCTACATGTGGAAGTGTCCCTGAGCAAGACACTGAACCCCAAGTTAGTTGCTCCCAGTGGATCCAGGCAGCACCTTGCATGGCACTGGTGTGTGAATGGGTGAATGTGAGGCTAATGTAAAGTGCTTTGAGTACATGTGTAGAAAAGCACTATATAAATGCAGTCCATTTACCATTTATGTTTTCCTTAAAAAAAAAAAATTTGCCGGAACTTGCTTGTTGTCTGGAAACATTTCCAGAAATGTTGTCTGGAAATTGTAAAGTGTAAAATATGTTGTTGTGTTTTTTTTGCCTTTGCCTGAAATAAAAAGTTATCCAAAAAAATCAAACAAATAAAAGGCATGAATCTATCAACAAGAACTGTTCATGATCGTACCTTCATAATGGCAAATCAAGTGAAGGACATGTTACTTTTTCCTCGCTGTGGGTGAGTCAACACATATAAACCCTTTATCCCAGTTCAGCGTGAGTGTAAGGTATACTGCTGGTGACAGACTGCATGAGGAAAGTCTTGCTGTTTTACCAATGAAAGGGTCAACGGGGTGTATGTGTGTGTGGGGGGGGGGAGGGGGGTAGAGAAAAACATCTATGGGTGGATAAACATATTGTGGTGTGTACTGATGGTGCACTGTGTATTTGACTTATTATTGGTCAAGTCCAGTATAACAACTTTTTCACAAACAATAAATTAAGAGTCCTAATTAAGAGATTCACACATTTGTTTGTATTATTATATGCCTCTCACAGAAATAGATGTGTGGCTTCATGGCTGTCTGAGCCAAAAAAGGTTCTCAATCACCGAGTTTGAGTTCAAGTCACTGATTCCTGATAAAAAAAAGAGCATTGGCCCCATTTTTCCAACATAACACGCACACGTAATTGTCCTTTCTGTGCCAATGTCTCTCTGATAATTATTTAATTTTTTTAAAAATCACTAGCTTCAAGTGAGACTTTGAGGTGAAGTGTTCAATTAAATTCGCCTCCAGCATTTGGACGGATGGAGTGGAACATTGGAACAGGTGTGAATGAAAGAGGAAAATGTTAACCTGCGGGAAGCATGGCCATTATCGAGCATGAATGAGAAGGCGGACTAGAGGTGGTCGATCAGTCAGATCTGTGTGTTTTCCAGGGAGCTGCAATATCGAGGCTGGGTATGACTCTGTCACCACATCTAAGGACCAACACATGGATGTACACAGGGCTGAAGGCTTGGCAAACACAAGCGCCCTCATCAGTAAACCTCTGCTCTTCAAAGAACCCATGAAAGGACTCAAATGGAGACAGTGGTCACATCAGCGGGATATTTAATAAACCATCCATTTGTCATTGTGTATCAACCTGCATTTTCTGTGATTATTTTACAAAGGTCTGTCCTTTGATATTGAACACTCACTGACACTAAAATAATCCTTTCATCTATAAGAAAAAAAATCCATCCATTTACATGCATTTACTACTCCTTACATTGGTCACGACAAATACATACTGTATCTCTAAACAGAGAACATATTGTATATTCATAGTGAGGGTTTTTGGGGTTTTTTTTGGTTTTCCAGAGCTACTGTAGTTATTAACAGTCCTTGGTTCCTGATTAAAAACCTTCTGTGTTTAATAAACTTCTATTGTCAGCCTTCAGTGAACCATTTGTCTTGCTGTCCTCTCAGCATCTCAGTTGACAGACGTCTGACACAAAGGACAAGTTCTAAAAGAGGTAAAAAAAAAATACAAGAGTATGAGTGAAGGAGTGAGGAGGTACAGGAGTGTTTGAGTGTGTAGTGTCACAATGTCAGAACCAGAACAGAAACGGTATCTCAATGCCAACAGTGACACAATAACAACAGAACACACAATAATAGAAGTCAGTGCCTGTAACGCATTTAATTCTGTTTTAACTGAATAGAAAAGCACTTCCGCTCAGACAACAGGCCTCCACCACCACCAAGACCCACAGTTAATCCATGGCCATTAGTTCCATTTAGTGCTGATGTTTTTGGCATGGCTACAAAAGAATGATAAAACTACCTCTCAGCGTTCTGCAATTAAAGTGGCAAGAAATCAGAATCCTGCACTTACTCTTTGCTCTCTTTACCTGCTGTGATACAAGGTTTTGGCCGGTGAACCCCTAAAAACCCAGTGTTACGCTTGTATCAGTTACCAAAGAAATCGTTCCCAATGTTTAATGTAGAGAAGTGATTTATCACTAATGCTATTAATATTATCTTCCTCATCGTGCATTTTTTAATGTAAATCATGCAGTTTTCTATATTTAATTCACTGATCATGTTGCTCCGGGGTGTCAAACATACGGCCCCAGAGCTAATAGTGGCGCGCTAAAGGTTCTAATCTGGCCCATGGGATGAATGTGTGAAATGCAAAAATTAAACTTAATGTTTTATCAACAACAAACAGCAAACACTCAACCCCGCCAATAACCCACTCAAGGGACGGTGAACCTTACCTTTATACCTTTATTAGTCCCCAGAGGGGAAATTTCACAAACAGCAGCATAATACAAAGAGTAGAAAAAAATAAGATACACAACAAACTGAAATCCTGCACAACATGGACAAAGAAGACAAAGACAGTATACATGATTGAAGTCCCAGAGATGATAACAATAACGAGGGGCTGAATGCGTCCTTTGTAGAGAAACGGCAGTGAAAAGGTCCACAGCTACCTTTAGCATAGCGCTCTCAGCTGCTAACCGCTAACAGTTGAAACGTAAACATCTTTAAACTGCAAACACAGATCACATCCGAGTCTGGTGGAGTCTATGAGCCAGAAAGTCGTACAGCTAGTACAGCTAACAGCTAGCTAGCTAGCACACCACTCTTAACCCCCTCCACACTCCCTCAGAACTATTGTGCAATTTCAGATCCATCACAGGGCAGACACTTCTGTTATGTCTCTACAAGTGCCTGTTACACACACACACACACATATAAAATATATATATATAATGTCACAAGTATCTTTTTTAGCGATCCCTTTCACTTATGTATAACAGGTGTACATACTATATAGGTATATGTTTCATATTTATTTTGCTGAACATAATCTTTGCACTATTGCAAAAACTTTTACCACCGACTCCCAATAAGAATTCCAATGCATCTGTTTTTACTTGTTGTTTAACAAGTTAAAACAAGTTTAACAACCACATGGCAATAAAACACCATTCTTTTCTATTCTATTCTCAGAAATTGTACTTGTCTCATAACAAAAACTAATAAATGTGAAGATGAAGGTAAGATGGATCCAATCTCCTCTGAACATTAACCTGTTTGTTTGAATTGTTTGAGTCCTTTGAACAGACTAGTCATTCTGTTGCCAGTTTCCCGAGAGTTATTTCCTCTTTGGGTTTTCTGTTTGGTTAGGAGGTGACGGTGGCTCCACCCTGACTGATGCCTTTGGTAATAATGTCATATTTGGCTCCTGCTTTGTTGACACGCTGGGGAAAGTTGGCAAAAAGCAAACACGCCTCTCATTTTGTCCCTGTGAAAACATTCCTATGAAAGGGAGAAAAATAACAGCAGCTCCACTGTACCTGTGGGGCGTGCACACACACACACACACACATACACACACACACACACACACACACACCGTAGATGCCACTCGGAGGAATCACATATAGCTCTAGTTTACACCATCTTGTTTTGTTATGAGGATGAACCTCTGTCTGGACTGAGAATGAGCCGGACACTGACATTTCCTTTCAAGTAGTGGTGTGCGATACTACGTATTTTGGTATCGATCCGATACCAAGTAAATACAGTCCAGTATCATAGATACCAACACCGATACTATTCAATAAATAAGGTGCATGCAACATTGAATTGCTAAACCTCAATTTATTTTCTTTTTCCTAAAGTATTTTTGTGATATTTCCTTTTCATCACAGGACATAATTAAGACAGATCTCATAATCAAATAGAAAATACTTTATTAAAAAAATGTTTTTAAGAAAAATCTTGAATAAAAAGTTCATGCAAACCAGTTAAATTAAAAACAAACAAGTACTGGAGGGATTTTCCACCTCCTCTGTCTGTTTTTATAGCTCCATGTTTTCTTTTGGATGGTTTGTTATATGTTTATATAGATTGGTGGTGTTTCCACTATACCTGAATAGCTTTATAAAAAAATCCCACATTTTACTGTGGGCTTGTTTTGGGCTTGAAAATATACATCCACATGTTACTCCCCTTTCTCTGCCGTTGTTCTGTTTATTTTCTCTGTGTGTGCTGATGAACCGGAGCCAGCCATTGGTTTGTTTGTTTGCTTTGCACACCCAAGTCATGTCAGTCACAATAGTGCAATATCAAAACACAAGGGAGGTGGGGGGGGGCAAAATATGCCTCCTCTGCACTGACACAGGAGCAGCGAGTTGACCTAACTGTTTCCTTTTTGCCAAAACCGCAGCATTGCAAGCATGACTTAAAGTAAAGAACCATTCCCACCAGGCTATTATTGATCTGATACCAACTTGGTATTGATACTATTGATATTTGAATCGACCCACCCACCATTATTTTCAAGTATTGTGTCTTCCATGTCCTTTTGGATCCTTCATTATTGATTAGCAATTTCCAGGTGAATCTCGTTCCATTTATGAACCTGTAGAAGCTGAATCTTTCAGAGCAGAGAACTGTCCAACGAAGGCCCAAGTGTTGCTGTCCTGCTGGTGTGTTATTTGTTTTTAATGTTCATTTGCTAAGTGGAAAGATGAGGTTTATATAATACACTAGTGCAGTATTAAAGATGTAAAATGTGGCGCGTAGGCATTAACAACTGTCAAAGAACGCCAGAAAGATGCCTGATCTGTTCAGCAGCTGCGCCCACAGGCTGCACCTCTGACCTTGTGTATGTGTTTCTTTTCTAGAAATTTATGCAGATATGGTCCATAGTCAGCCAGCTTCACCTCCTATTATCAACTACCACCTGCATTTAGACATCAACCCCGGCTATGTTTGGAAAATAGATCAAGTATGGAAATCCCCAAATGGTATTAAAAAGAAAAACACGATTCAGTGTTATAACTAACTATAAAAAGAGCTAATCTGTAAAGGTACCGCTTAATTAGTCAAATCCACAGAGAGCACAGGTGTAGTTAGATTTGCTCCTGATCATGATTCAAACAATATCAAGCATATGAGTAGGAGAAACTGGTTGCTAAGAGCAGCAGCAAATAAGTGGTAAATTGAAATCACTTTTCATCCACTGGTACCCTCCAGCAAGTACAAACATCCCATTGTACTTGAAACCCATCTGTGCAGCAGAGCTAGGGCTACAGTTTGCTGATTGTTACTTGGGGATATTTATCACAGTCGTTCACTGGGGCTGTGGTGAACTACATAACACGCATTTCACTATTGTGCAGAAAACATATATGTATGTAACATGTCTGTATAATAGCAAGATATAGGGTGTTTTCACAATTTAAAAAATAATATTAGAAAAGCAACTGATGAGATACGTTAGTCAGATTTGTTCTATGTAAAAAGAAAAAAAAGGAAGGCATAATCTTTATCATGATTTATTAGTGCCGTCTTCAGCAGGCGAGACGACCCAACACTGTGCGCGGCAGTGATCTTAGTGGAGACCCTGTCCAATATACTGATAGATTCTGTATTTATACACACACAGATGTAAAATAATACGTTACTGCAAAAAGAACTGTGACGAACACTATTTGTTTTTGTGTTTATGTCTGTTAAAGGGTGAGATGTTGAATGATAGGGTATGCAACAACAGTCACACCAGTTGAAGGAATAATTTGTATCAAAGAATGATTTGGGGAATTCATTGATTTCAGTGGCGCGATGGTTGCGTCCAGTAAGATATAGGAGAAACACACCTGAGCCACGGGTGTTCTTTTTTTTTTTTCTCTACGTGGCTCTGCATAGACACACCTCTAAGGAAGAAGGAGCGCGACGCTGGTCTGCGGTGAATCATGTGACCTAGCCGGTTAGACGGCAGTGTATTTTGGAGTTGAGATTAGTGTCTTTTTCATTTGTTTGTTTTTGTTTTTAATATTTTTTTGGAAACAGCTGTCTTTTTTTTCACCTTTCCCTGTTGGCCAAATAAATCCATCTTTTCTTTGCAATCTGCCTCGGCCTATATGTCTCACGTCTTGACTTCCTCCAACAGCTCGACACACATTAGGACAAGAACCTGATGACTTTGACCGTATTCTGACGTTAACTGTTATTGTACACCAAAGGACTATCATTTATTAAATTTCGGCTTCTTCAGTCACAGACTCCTATAATAAAATAAACAGTGAACCGTGAACTTGATCTTCACAAGGAAGACGAGTGCAAAGTCAAAGCAGCCTGGAGGAGCTGAGTGTGTGTTAAACTAGTCTTAGAAATGTGGACGGATAATATTTAAGTAAACTGTGAATGAACACACGTGGGCTGAGAGAGTTAGGCACATTGTTTAGAATGTTATATTGATTTCGTATTATTACATATTGTTCTGGTTCAGGGTCCATATTGACATATAAATAGACATGACAAGGTGTCTGACTGATGTATATTTTTGTACCATTCAGTCATATGCAGTTGTGTTTTTACTGTATTGTCCATGTTTATATATTGAACTAAACACCAGAGTAAGAACACACCAAGGACTTTATCCGGTGTGTTTTGTGTTTAATCTTCACCTTTTCTGTAACATTCATCCAGTGGAACAGTATCCGATTTTCTCAGCATCTTGTGTTCATCCATTTTTACTGAAAGCCTTGACATTTTCTGTTGTGGTCAAAGAAAATGGTCTGGAAAAGTAGATAGTAGATGTTTTATTTTTTAGACTTTTACTGTGTTTTTAGGATGAACAACATAGAGTGGTGGTCATCAGCGCTGTTGCCTGTTTGTCTACTTCTCTGCTGGTGTTCATTTCCCGTGTGAAAGAATAGATTAAAGTTAGAATAGAGACACTGCAGTCGGTCTTTAGTATTTAACCCATCACTAGAGCGTCACAAACCGCATTACTAGGAGCAGTTTGTCCCCGTCCAGAGAATCAAACTGGTGGTTTAGAAAACAAAAATAGAGCAAATCTAAAAGCACAAAACTTAACACGTGAAAAGAAATTTGAACATAATAACTTTTTTCAAAAGTATAAGAATAGAGCTAAGTAGAATAAAATACAAACATAAGCAACGTTAATAGTTAGTGAGTGTGTATGTCTCTGAACTGTATTAATTCATTCTTCTTACCTTCGCTCCCTCCGTCCCAACCCTCCGTCTACATACATCTGCATCTATACCTCCTACTCTTCCATCGTCTGTCTTCCTGTTGTGGTTGCATCATCTATTTCTTCATGGATTCTTCTATTCCCTTTTATGTTTTTGTGTTTCCACGCTCTGTGGACTTTTTCATGTGGATTCTCCATTATCCTAGAAGTTTCCCTTCACACTGGTTCCTCCTCCCTGTAGTGTCCTCATTGTGACAGCCTGTAAAGATGGATTGGGTGCATGAATGAGCCCCAGGCCAATCACCGTCCCAGGCCAACACAGGCTGAGTACAGTCCCATTAGAGACAAGGCTCATCCCAAACTGGGACCACACACGTAACTGTAGGTTAGGGGGTGGGGGGGGGTGGACATATATTTACTGAAGAACAAGAACATATAGCAGTTTGGTCTGACCTATTTCAAGTATTCTTACATTTACTTTGATATATAAAAAAACAAACAGAAATCTGATGTCAAAATATTAAGAAAAGACCATTGTACGTAATTCTATGGGTCATAAAAATCACACCAAGAAATTTGTAAAAAAAAAAAAAAAAAATTGAACAAAAGATGTAGCATTAAAAAATTGCATTAAAAATGCAGTTTTATTACAGCACTGCTCAGGGGAGTCCCAGAAACCACTGCTGGAGCTGATTAATTAAGAAGCTCTCCTTATGCCTCCTGGGAATAAACTCTGTAAACAGAAAACCCAAAATGATTCTCTTGTCTTCCTCCTAAAACTGACATATTTATATTTTAATATTTGAATTTGGACAGAAGGATGCTGAATCCTGCATCTGGTGTTTTTCATTCTTCTGTGGAACACATAATGGATGTACACAGGAATGAATGGAAAAATAAATAAAGGCATTTTAAGATTTTTATGGTGGTGGTCTTGTATCCTGTAATTTGTGTCGATTCATTTTTTGTGGTAAATTTGAAGTAGGACACGGTGCTTCACTAGTTTCCATTTCTTCTACCTACCTCTGTCTTGTCTATCCATCCATCTAATACACGCTGGTAAACCATCTGTTCAACTGCGGTGATTTTGCTGATAATCCCACTGTCTGAACACAGTAAATGAACAATCTGGCGTTGCTGTCTATGGAGCAGGTTTTCATCTAGAAATACTCCTTTATTATTGACATTCATGGTCCCTGACATAAGAGTCTATCAGATGTAGACCCATGTATGTCAGCCTCTTAAAGACCATTAGGACTCCTCCATCAGCTCTGTCTCTATAGCCATCCTTCTCAGAGAAATAATCTTATTTTACATCCAAAATATATGGTGTTTGGCACAGCATTTTGTGAATCACTTCTGATAAAAAACATTGCAGTATCTACTGGCTACAGCTGGTTTATACTCTGCAGTCCATTCTTATGAAGACCCTCTTCCGTTCATCTCTCTTGCATGTGTTGTTTTTTGACAAAAATAGGATATGGTTACGTCTACAGAGAATAACAGTACAGTTTGAGTCTGACAGAGATGGTAAAGAATTTTTTTTTTTTTTTTTTTGGCATCAGGTTGTTTTGTAGGTAACTCTCCACAGTGCTGTTGAATACCTGCTATAAAATGGCATAGACTGCGTGTGACTCAGTGTCTCAGATGTGGAGTTACCGTCGGTACAGTGTGGATTATTAAGGACTGTAGTATAGTTCCACCTTTGTTTGCCATTCCACGTCAGAAAGATCAAGTTCCAACAAAGGTTTTAATGTTTTCCCTTCACTTGAATTTGTGGAGTTTGCAGTGGATTGAAGTGTGTGTTAAAGACAAGCAGTTGCACCTGAACTTCCCACTGAAAGACCACCCATACATTTGTAAATCAATACGAGTTGACTCAGTGTTGACTCTCTGTAATGACAAAAATGAAAAGACCGGATGAGTCAATGTTGGGTTGTCGGAAAAGACAAAGTAGAGGAGGAAAACAAGAAAAAGACCGAGTTACATCTGTAAAGACGAGGAAGAACAGGTACTAATGATGACATCCAGAACCGTATTAATGTTATGTGCCCTGGGCTTCAACAGACACAAATGCGACCTGATCTCTGTAGATATTTATAATTATGAGGGGGCTTCAAAAAGGTGGTGGAAAAAAGGACAGTCGGAAAAAACATCCAAAGTTTGGATATTTATTTATTAGCACATGTCAATACACACATAAGACCAATACACTTCTTTGTGCCAAACTGAGGCCCATGTGATTGAAACCATGTCAAAGCTCTGTTGTGTTTGAAGGCCACCCCTTCATATACTAATCGTTACATAAATCCTGTTTGAGAAAACACAGTCATTCATTGAAGCAACTGCCACACATTCATTGTGTGGCAACGTTACTGTATGAAAAGCGTGTGGCCGTGAGAGAGTGATGCAGATCCAAAATGATGCAAAGTCAAAGGCTCATTTTAAAATCACTCCGGTGGCAGAGATGAGTGAGGACTGACAGGGAAATGGACGAGCAACGAGAGGTTGAAGACAGAGACAAGAGGAGATGAGAGAGAGAGGGAAGAGGTTATGGAAAGCAGATGGAGAGAGAGAGAGAATGATAGAGAGGGAGAGAGCACACAGACAGAGGAGAAGTGGCGTTGACCTGCAGGAGGAGAAGGTGACAGCAGAGGACGGGGGCTGATGGAGCCCACGTCACTCACACCCACTCACCCACACACACACACACACACACAGGCTAAAAATAATCCACGAACAGCTGAAGAGAACAACCGGTCCCAGCACAACGGTCATTAATACAAAACAAAGCCTGATGAAAAGCAATTAGAAATATTGGGTTCCATATTTTATACAATACTTCGATATTACCCATGATTCCTCCAACTGTTCCATTTGTACGTCATTTAACCAGAATGCAATGTGATGCTCCTTCTGTTCCCGTTCCCGTGGAAAACATTTTACATCGGAAGTCGTGGCTCATGCGCTGTGTTGTTGTCATGGATTATTTGAGACTTAAATTCATCAAATACCAGATTTCTTTGAACAGCAGTTGTTGTTTCCCATCGCGTACACTCGGTCCATTTAAGCACATTTAGCAAAGTTTCATGCTAAACTCAAATGTAACATAGCAGATGGATGTGTGTTCTGTGTCCACTGGGACTGACAAGTGAGTGTGTTTGTGTCCACTGTGTGTATATGGGTTTTCGGCTGCGTTAACTCAGCTGTGGAACTATTATTTATTGAACAGAAGTGATTCCTCTCTCTGACAGGTGGCTCTGCCTGAGCTGCATTAGCTGCAGCCGTCACAGGCCAGAATGCCATTAAGTTTACAAAGCTTTTACTTCATTGCGATATTTAAGCTTCGTTAGTCGACATTGGCATTGCAAACCCAATGACATTATTAGAAAATACAGTATGTCACAAAATATCGATGTTTAGAATGTTTTCTTACTTTTATTGACTATACTACATACTTACCTTTATTCTACTATGCTATAGTTTTGCTACTTTTTCTCATCTTTCCGCCAATTCCCCAAGCATCCCCTGGTGGCTCATATCCAACACCTCTGAAACAGCCCATTAATTTGTTCAAGTTGCCATCACTAGTAAGTTTAAATATCTTTGGACTTCTTGATTACTTCCAAGTGAGGGAATGCACATCAACAAAGGTCTTCGCGAAGTTCTCCATTTAAAAGTTTGTCCCTGCAATTGATGTATTTACAACATTTTCTTCTCCAAATTTGATGTTTGTTTACACATGGAATGACTCCACACACTGAAGACATTTGTTTATTAAACAGCTGTACTGGATCAATGCGTAGCACCAGACAATACCATGAGGCTGGAGTTTAGTATTTGTATCTGACCTAAAAAAAAAAAAAAGTTTCCCTACTATTTCCTTTGCCTCATTTTGGGATGATAGTGTTTCTGTGTGGCTCAAGGCTAGGATTTGGAGAGTCACGGATCTAGACTTTGTAAAACATCACATTAGCCCTCGTTCATCATCCCCTACGAGGGTCTGAGGAACTACACATCCAGGGCCACTGGCTGATAGGAAACGTCTCATTTTAAATTGATTTTCATTGCATCAGGGATATATCTGCAGTAAAACCAACTCTAGTAATTGGCAGCTCCGTTGTGAGAAATTTAAGACCAGTGGCCATGTTTCCTGGCTCTAAAGTGGGCAACGCTGAATCAGAGTCAGAATCTGCTGGCAAAGGAAAAAATGTAAAATACATTGGGAGAGTTATTCATTTCAGCGGTAATGGCACCCAGTTTTTGGTAATCAGAGGTCACTTCAATTCATGGTGAGCCTGTGTGCAACTTTGGCAAAAACAATGTGAGACTCCAGGTCTGCAATGTGGACTCCATGGGTAATTGGAAAACTTTCTGTGGAAGACGTGCTCCAACTAGGAAGGATGGCATTCATCCCAGTTTCGATGGTGCAGCACACATATCCAGAAAATATGGCTGAGTTGAATGGACACCCTGCATTATGACAGTCCAGCTGCAGCCATACATGTCTCTTTCATAACTGATGAGATTATACGGATCAAAAGCCAATACAATGAATTATTCATGTGAAACCTAACACAAATTTATTCTACTTTTCTTATGTGAAAAAAAAATGTTGTCCAACCCTTTCAGTACCGATCATCAAAACAGATCATCAAGCTGATCTGTTTTAATGAGATGCGGTTGCAAATAATAATGTCGATGCAAATAAATATCTGAAGATATCCTGTTGTCAAATTATAGAAACATAAGTCAAGAAGTGACAGCGCTTTCCCTCCATGTAATTAAAATAATCAACCCTGCACCTAAGCATCTCTAACTCTGTCTACATATATGCACAGTGTCACACTCAAACTAAAATATTATACGTATATCATCTGTCTAATTGGGAAAATGTGACAAGAAATATAAAATCACCTTGACTGTGTGTAGAAGTACTGTTAAAAAGTCCTGTCGTGGGTTCTGTCGACAGCTCGTCACTTATTTCCACCGAAATCTTGCAACAACAGCAGGCTTTAAACATTTTCCCCAGAACACTACAGAGTCATAGTGAATAAAGCCTAAACTTGTTTCTTGGAAACTATACCCAGTGTTCAATGATTGATTTTCCTCCATGGTCTACAGCTGCTCTGGTTTCTGTGGTATCTTCTGGACAAATTAGAAAAGACTTTTTGTAAAACGTTTTGAAGCTCAACTCATTTAGATTTGCATTCATGTGTCTTGACCTTCTATCCATCCTCTTTCTACTCAGGTGGTCGATAGCTATGCTGATTCACCATAGTGATGCAGGAGGAAAGAGCTCGATGAATCTTCATTGAAGTCCTTCAAAGACACAAGTGCTGTCTGACGCCTACTCAGTCTTAGAGAAGACAGATGTCAGTGGCATTATCTCTGGGTCGAGTCACTCAGGCTTAGGTCTGATGACGACTGATAATGCAATTCAAGTGAGGAGAGTTAATGGAGTTAATGAACGGTGCACAAGCAACAATAGGGAAGTAGGATGGATGTAAAAGGAAATCAGATATAAGGAAAAATATTCTGAGTTATCCTTAACCCTTTGTAGCTCACTGATAGAAATACACTGAAATTCAAAATGCCAAGCTGCGTGTGATATTGGAGGGTGTAACAAGACTATCACTTTTGTGACATATTTCAAAATTTGTTATTGTTATGTAGAAAATTAATATTAGTGAAGCTACTGTTTGGTTCCTTAATGGTAAGTGGTGTGGCAAATGCAT
>JAPTHA010000018.1:13930563-13942703 GCA_029814585.1 Gymnapogon annona | reverse complement strand
ACACACACTGTATATGTGTCACGTGTAGTTCCCAGTGCGATCTGGACATAAATGTATCTGATCACTGATCATGATTTATTCAGTAACTGAACTCCCTCTCATCCACTCTAGTAACTTTAACATGGAGCAGCGGTTGTGATCCAGTAGCCCATGTGCTTCTGTGTTTTTTGTTTTTTTTTTTATTATTATTCTCTTATTCTTTGCATGTGTAAAAGCAGTGCCTCTTTAAATTTGAAGGAAATAAACCTTTAAGAAGGCTGAAGTTTCCTGGCTTCACTCCATGCATTCTTATCCAATGCCCATGATAATAAGTCAGCCTTTCATTGTGAACCTCCCAGACCTCCTAGTTAACAACGTTTGCTGACCTTTCCTGCATTTTCTTTTAACCCATGTGGGCAGCGAGAGCCATAAAACTCTCCTCTCACTGGACAATATGGAAATATTCTTCAGTGCTGTTCGTTGTTGGAAACATTTATATCTGGCATTTCCCTCAAAGCAACTCCTAGTCGTAGTTTATCGCAATAAGTATATGGCTTTTCTTCTTTGTCTTCTTCTAATGAAACTTGCTTTTTGTGCCAGGAATTGGGCTTCCAAGTGAATCCTTTGGTCAACAAGAAATCAGTAAGTTAAAGTAAAGTTGGAGAGTGTTTTGGTCATGTGGGTTGACTTTATTGACCTGAGTACTGAGGACTCAGGCAGAGCCACTCCAGAGCTGATGGTTTTCACAGGGACGCTGAAGGGAAGGACTTTACCACAGTCACTGCATGAAGAAGGTTGTGAGTCAACCAGTTTTGTGGCATCAGCTCGGGAGAGAAATGGCGTCAGTCCAGCTATGACTTTGAGGTTTAAGACGAGGTCTAACAAATGTGTTTGATGTGAGTGTGGACACATGAAAGGGTATGAGTGGACCATGAAAGGGACCAATGCTGCCGTGGAGAGTTGGTTAGTGTAGCCAATGAAGCTCACGAGGCATAAGACAGATGCCGATAGATGACAGGTGAGGTTATATTTTCTGAAAGTATGTCAAGTGAGATTAGGGTGATTGAAATAGAATGGGTCAAAGCACCGACCCTTGTAGAACACCGGATGACACTACCCTTCCATTGGACATGGATCCCTTAGTAACACAGTATTTCTTGGGAAGGTATGAAAATTATTTTTTGTAACCATTAGCTTGTGTCTCGAGTGTACATGTAGAGGAGGTGTGGGAAGATGTTGTGTTTCCGAGAAGTTCAGGGTACTGGATTAGTCAGTTTTAGTTTACTCTAATAAAATGCAAGTGTCTAGTCTAGACGAGCTCTAAATGTAAAGAGTAAGTAGATGACGTATTTAATCATTTGACAATATATAAATGAAATTTGCTGATATGTTGAATTATTAGAATTTAAAAAACAAAAAAAATTAAAGATAATTAAAATTTTCAGCCATTGTGTATCATATATTCTGTTTTCTTTTTCATTCTGTATCATGTCTGTGTTTTATATAGTTTTGATGTTATATGGCTGCTACCTGGTCTTTGTTGCAAAAGAGGTTTCTAATTTCAGTGGTGGTTCTGTCTGTCCATACTGTGACCGATCCCTCCCCTTCAAGGGTCTGACCTAATTACAGATCTTTTTCTCCAATCCTGTGCTGTGTGGTTGATGCAAATTAGCAATCAAGCCTCTATATGAGGCCAGTGTGGACATTGCATAGCATGGGTTCATCTGCCATTGTTCATTCTCTATAACACTGACGTGTGTGTGTGTGTGTCACATGAACTCTGATCTGGATTCTCATTCCATGTCATGATTCATGCAAACTCTGCATCTGGACTCTAGCTAAAGACACTTATTCAAGTTTTGCGTTTCATGTGTATTTTAGTTTAATAAATGTTCTTTGTTCGTCCTTCAAAATTGAGCTCTAGAGCCTCATAACCAACAGATAAGTTACTTTAAATAGAAATCTACAACAAAAGCCCTCTAGACAACTCGGAACTAAAAATGTACCATATAAATGTACACTGATTTGTTACAAATGTTATGGTTTTGAGAATGAGGATCCAAATGCAGAAAGGAAGTGGGTTAGTGGCTTCATTTTATTTATTTTTTTATTTCATTTGAACATAAAATTAAAAGAAAGAAAAACAAAATCAACAATTTGCTTACACATGTTCAAAAGGACTGGGCAGAAGTCTAAACTTATTAAATCCAACCTCTTCTCCCTGCATTATGTTAAATGTCTACACACACATTAAATAATATACACTGTATAAATATATATATATATATATATATATATATATATATACACACACACCCCCCTCAATGTCTATCCCTCTTCCATGAAATAACACCGCCACCTCCACAAATAACTACTGAAAATACTCAAATGATAAAAGGACATAAATCACCCCTAGCCAACAACAACAAATGCAGAGAAGGATCAACTTCTACTGAACATAAATGAATAAATTCCCAGTAACATAATTATATTGAACCTATATAAATAACACAATGAAATGGAATGAACAGAGTGAATCACAGTGAAAATCCAAACAAGTTACAAAGCTGGCAAACATGGTGGGACTGATGACGTGGAGACACTGGAAAAAAAGCAATTACAAAATGCAACATCAGCAGCACAAAACACCTGAGCAAAGTTAAATCCAATCCTTAACATGAAAACTTGTGCAGTCAAACGTAGTTATCACTGGGCAGTGAAACAACTGTCCGACACTGAGGTGAGTTACTGTATCTCTTACAAAGGGTGTACTTGATTGGAGACAGGTGTTCCCCAATCTTGATCAGCGACAGGTGTTGCTCGTTCACCTCAGCACCGACAGGGAGGCGGAGTTTCAGGAGGAAGTCCAGTCAAGTCAAGCAGTGTAGACCCTCAGGGAAACTGAAATGGCACCCATCCACCACAATAAAATATAAAACCACCACAACAAACTTTGCGGGATTTCCATTGTCAAAACAGGCCAATCACGTTAACTGTACTTGCACTTTATAATTATGCCCTCTCCTTTTTTTCTGTAGTATGTGACTATTATATTTGTGTCTCTGGTGTGACTAGTTTTGTGCTGCCGTCTTGGCCAGGTCACTCTTGAAAAAGAGGTTTTAAATCTCAATGAGTTTTTACCTGGTTAAATAAAGGAAAATGAATGAAAAGAGAAAAGGAAAATGAATAACAAAGATCTATTTGACACCATTTTTTTTCTCCATGATAGATAAACAGGGTTCGAATCATGTCCAGAATCATCATAGGGGCTTTTTGTGGTCGACACGTTGCATTTCTGCTCTGCACAGAAGTTCCGGGCCCTTTTGTTTTCCATTAAAATTTCACTTTCTCTTTAGTCCCTGCAGCCAGTTTTCCTATCAGGTCAGAATAATTAGTCGTAGAGGAAGGAACAAGGATTCAAGCAAAAACAATAGGATTCCATCAGTGTTAGTGCTTGGAAACCTCAACAAACATTTACGAGGCGGAGCTGCCATGAATTAATTCATTCAACTTCATTCTATTAAAAATAAATCACCAAGCATTTGTTTTCTGCCTGAAAACACTGTAGTTGTTAATAATACCAGTGAGTCAAACAGCAATGGATTCAACTTCTGACGTGAAATACATGAACATTATTGCTTCTTTTTTTGTCTGTATGTTTGTTTTTTTAAGATTGATATGTCCATAAAATCTGACTTTCTAAAGGTACAGTGTGAGGTGTGATAAATGAGTAGCAGCGGTTCATAGATTTAACACCCCTCATTAACTTCAGTGCCATTAAATAAACTGAAATTGCAGTTTCAAGGTAACAAGTCAAACATAATTGACTTGATCATCTCTGAAGTGGAAATTACAGCCGCTGTGAAACCAAACTGTGGACAGGACCTGTTTTCCATTCAGAACCAATACCACAGAGCCGCCAGTACTGACTCAGGTGAGCTTGATTTTGAAGTTACACAGAACATATTCAGTTTGACGGAGGCTTTGTGTTTCCTGTTTGGCAGATGCTCCCCAGCTTAAAATGTCACATTCATTCATTCATCTACCATTGCGTACTGCTCTGGAGGACTGAAGTGGGTGGAGTCACTGGGTGAAGGTGAAGTTCCCTCTGCTATGTCTGGTTTGTCGAAGGGTAAACATATAGAGACTGACAACGATTCCCTCTCAGCCCTACGGGTGACTTAGATTTATAACGATGAATACTGATGCGCTCACCTGAAGCCTGAGTCTGTTTTGTGCTGTGAGTTCATCATTTGTTGATGCTGGAATCGTTTTTTAAAAGGTACCAGTTGCGTAAGTTGTACAATTCATCTGCGTTCTGAGTTATGTTTACTCCTGAATTTTTGACTCCATCTCCTCTGCTCCTTTACGGTGTAAATATTTACACTAGATACCGTTAATGTAGAAAGGGACATGGCAAAAATTAAAACTAATTGCCAGTATGTATGTAAACTGATGAAAATTCTACACTGAGTCTTGTTCCAACAACTATGTATAAGAAGTTAAGTATATAACTACCTGTATAATTACTTAAGTACATGTACTTCGTAGTATAACTAGTCAGTTGTTAGCATCTATGGGTCTGAGGACCCTTAAGCATATCAGTGATGTCAAAGTCTGTTCGTGTTCCCGGCATATTTACATTGATGCTCTTTGTTGACATGTTGATTAATGAACATTGTCCTAATTCAAATAAATAAATAAAAGTCCTGATGGTCTTTCTTCAGCATTGGGACTTGAGTCCAGTTGTGTTTATTGTCCAGATTTAAACAGCTGCCCTACAACTTTGTGTTTTCAAATGAATCTAATTAAATCCAGAGCAGTTTTTGTGCCGAGTCTCGGCTGCTCATGCGGATGACATTGGCTGCAAAGTTGGACACATGCAGCAGAAAAGAAACACTGGCATTTCAGCATGATGTTCAAATGAAACCCAAGACGTGCACCGACATAAAGGCTGAATTCTGGGACCTGCCCTCACTGGAGAAGTATCCCAGCCTCTTCCTGTCAGCCATATATAGATCACACTACCCATGTGAATCTGCCTTTTCTGCTATAAAGGTATATACCATGACAGACAATCCCTTCCCTGTCTACTTTAGAGGTAAACTCAGTAGTGTCTGACTGCGAAACTACCAAAGGAAAAGAAGAAGAATCTGCAGCTACTCTCAAATGACAACGTGTGCCTACTTTATACTGCTTTCATAAAACAGAACAAATGTTGCGCCAAATACCCGCCAAAAAAAAAAAAGAAGAAGAAATCATTATGAGCCATGATTGTGGTCTGAATAGTCATTTTTGTATTCCTTTTTTCTATGGAAAATAACAGAACAGAATAGTGTGGGTGTGATTTGTAAGTCTGTACCTTGCACAGTGTATTCTTACATCTGGATATGTAAGAATAGGATCTGCAGGATGGAATATCTCTATAACTCTGTGACGCTTCATCAAAATGCAGGTCCTCTGATTTGGATATTACACTTCACCACATTGTCGTTTCAATATTTTGATTAATTGTCCAGCCCTAATGCTTTTTGGTCAGTTGGTTCTATTTTCAGTTTCGTTTTCACATATCTGTTGGTCTTTTCGTCAGCCGTAACACAGAACACAGAGTCACGCTGAAAATGAAAAAAACAGACAGTTCAAAGATAAAGTTATTGTATTTTCAGAATATAATAATGCAATAACCATGATATTAGTCACAAGATTACAATGCATTTGTCTTGTTATCGGTAAAAATTTATTTTTTTGATAAATAGAGAAGTAAGTAGCAACAAATCACACACAACAACAAAAGACTTAATAAATGAAATAGTCCATTAAATATAGTTGATTCAGACTGATGCATTTAGAGTAGTATTAATAGTAAAGTGTTTTCTTGTGTAATTAGTACTTTGTCTCAGAATGTTAGAATGTCATTGTCGTGACTTTTTCACACTTAACATTGCAAATTGATTTATATAATATTTTTCTTAATGTGAAGCTTGTGTTGAGTTTTTGTAAGTGTCAAGGTCTGCTCATGTTGTGGTTTGGGCCTCTTCCCCTACCTGGTGTCATGACTAATTACAGATCTCTGACACCTGTCCCGTGCTATGCGGCTGATCCACATTGGCAATTTGAACCTTCTATAAAAGGCCAAAGTGGGAGTCGGGCAGCACAGGCTCATCTGCCATTCCTCCACCCCATAACGGGGACATTGTGCTGCACCACATGGACTCAGATGTGGACTCTGGTTCCCGTTGTACACATCTGTATTCATGTGGACTCTGTGCTGGACTCTGGATTCCTTGTACCTCAGTTCTTGTTTATAGCTTGTGATTCATGTGTCTTGTGTTCCTGTGTCGTTTAGTATAATAAATGTTCTGTGTTTCAACACTGGAGCTTCATTACTATTCGTTCATGACAGTAGGTGAACAGGAGAACCCAAACCTACGTCTTATGTGGATGTTGAGAGACGGTTCTTCATGAGGACCATCTTCACTATTTGTAACGTTCCCAATTTGTTGTAGAATTCCAGGCTGTAACACATGACCTGAACTGCCTTTAGTGATCAAGATTTGTTTATGTTTTGCTGCAACGTGTAGTTTTGCAGCTCTTTATAAACGATACAGCTTCCTTGCTGCTTACATTTACAGTACAATTTGTTTTAATTTTCATTCTCCTTCATGAGCCACATGTGCCAATTATCCCTCGGTCATGTCACCTTGCCACACTAGTTCTACAAATAAACTAACTTTTCTTCAAGGGTATATTGATTTAAAAAAAACACAAAAACCAACAAAAAAAGAACAGACGCAGCTATTCAGTGACTCTGTTTAGAATGCATTTACTTTTTTTTTTTTTAACAATGTACCAATATTTCTGAAATGTAAAAGCATTGGTGGGAGTATTATCATTCTCTGTTTCAGTAATGGAGAAGCACAGAACTACTGCAACGTTAATCTTTATCTTGAAATCAGTGTGTTTTGAGGTTGTTGCCATGGATGCATGTAACTGCTGTAATATAAGTGTAGTCGGCTCACATGATGAACATCCAAAAATACACTCCCACATAAACTCCAGATACAACCAAATGTTCCATTGTACACTTTTGAATCAAATGTGCTGACGACTGCAGCTCATGATGAAACTCCCACTTGTGTAAAGAACCATACAGTTTGTCTTTTATTACATTGTACTGGTTCTTTCATCTGTCTTCTTTGACTTATCTGGGTCTGGGCAGCGTCAGAAGAGAAACACACCTGAGTGTTTCAGTCTCCTCCTCACTGAGGCGTCCGCAGGCTGTTGGGATACAACCCTCCATCGTGTCAGGGGTCTGTGACTGCTGGCGAGGGGGAGGGGCCTCCATTAACCGGCGAACTGAGAATGTCACCTTTTCACCGCAACAGCGCAGCATAGGATCTGGGATCTACATCACTGAGACCCAGCACTGATCCATCTGTCCTGACGATGACCCCGGGGTTATGAAACACCTCCAGCCGCAGCTTCAGTCTTTAGACTCGGAAACAGTCAGTGAAGCTACTTTACACTCAGCTGTACACAACAAACACAAGTTCATCTGTGCAAATTATTGGTGTAAAATTATTAAGTTAAAGTATAAAGTTGTTCATCTTTTCATGGTCATCAGATATGACCCATTTGGACGTTTGGAGGCTCTGTAGTTACCATGGAAACACAGTCAATCTTTTGCAACGTTGATTCACCAGTAAAGCCCATGGAGTTGAATCAGTGGCAGTGGATGAACACACTAGGTTTATGTTCAGTTAATGATATCTTTGCTGAAAAATTGTTTTTTTTTCTTTGTGTTACTGCATTTTTATACAATAACCCTCAACTTTAAACTGAGCTTGAACATTAACATGATCTGAGAATTAAAAATCGGAAAATTCCTGAGTTTCACTGAAAAAAACCCACTAAATCACAATGAAGCAATAGCATAATGGATGGTGTTGAATCACTTCAGAAATGGTAAATATAGAGAAAAATGAATGTGGGAAATATCACAATAGTAGCTGTGGGTCTTTATGGGCTAAAAAGCTCTACAGACTCAGTGCGAGAGACTGATCATCTGGTGCAGAATGTGGTCGTCTTTATTCCAAAGCTCACATCTGTATATGTGCACGTGACAAATAAAGTTCTTGGATCTTTGATTCAGTTTTATAATTTTTTCCAAGGTTTGTTGATGTGAATATCCAGGATTTTTGTCTGACTTATCCAAAGAAAACAATTGCCCAAAGGCCTTGCATTTTCTGCAAAAGTACAGAGCATTTTGTGTGCAGAGCAGAGGAACCTGCCTGTCAGTATATCATACAGGAAAGAAAAAAAAGAAAAAAACTGGGTCAGAATGAAGGAAGCAGCTTGAAAGTGAAAAATGTGCACCTGTGCTTATTAAGGCACGTCAGGCTTTCCGACTGATTTGAACTACACGGGATGTCTAACTTGAGGCAAAGAACATTTATATATTTGGAGATTTTTAGATAAAGATATGTCAGTCAACATTACATTGATTGCACTCAGTGAACAGCGGTCGAGGAGATGTTAGAGATTGTACTTGTCGAGAAATATTTGACCAATTATCCCTCGGTCACGTCATCTCGCCACACTAGTTTTACGAATAAACTCTCACTTTTCTGCAAGAGTATATTGCTTCTGTGCTGTCGGGGTAAGCACAACCCCTGGTTTTCTTCTCACACTGGGCCTTGTGAAGTGCAGGCCCCGCGCATACCAAATAAAAAGGCAGTTTCAATGTGTTTAACTTTTATTTTTTATACACGCCCCACTTTGCTTTTATCATCAAATTATCCTCATCCATTATGCACCGAGTGCTCCTCTCGTTCCTCTGCCTCGGTGTTGTGAGGTGATGTCACCTTGACATGAAGGTAGAAACATCTTACGCTGGATCTACAGGATGACCCCTGGGTCTACAGGGACGGATTCGCAGCGGAGCGTCTACTTTTATCTAATTATGTGACAGCTTCAAGGAGGAGGAATGCACAGTCCCTTCATGGCGCCTGATATCCCATTCCTTTTCATATTCAATCTTTTTGTTCAAAGCAGCCTTTTAATGCTGACTGCAGCCTCGTCACCCGGGCCCTGGCAGAGAGGGAAGACATATACACACCCCAACAGGACTTCAACCAGCAAACGGCTCAAGACTAGACTTCTCCGTTCAAACCCAGTGAAGGCTGTATCAGGACCATTGCATCAGTCCATATTTAGGAGCTCGCTAAAGTTTTTGCCTGTGTGAGGCCCAGTGTGGCTCTGATGAAACCCAACTACGATGGGGTTGTGAGTAAATTATTGCAATATTTGACAGCTTTGATCTTTTATCTAAGAGCCCAGTTAGATTTACAGCAGAACATCAAACTTAGCTTAATGCGTGCCTGTCATTACCACTGTATGTAATAATTTATGTATCCGTTACAGAATCCAATAAATATGAGTAGACACATTCTATGCACGTTATCACTATGGATGTTTATTTAAATACACACTGGGTTTGTGTTCAGTTAATGATATCTTTGCTGAAAAAGTAACTTTTTCTTGCATTTTCTCTGCGTTTGATACAGTAACCCTCAACTTAACTGAGCATGTATAAACATTAACATTATCTGAGAATTAAACAGAGGAGTTTCACTAAAAAAACACAAAATGACAGTAAAGCAATAGGATAATAAATGGTGATAAACCATTTCCAAAATGGTAAATATGAAGAAAAACGATTGAGGGAAGTGTCACAAAAGTAGCTCTGGGTCTTTATGGGTTAAAAAGATCAAGAGACTCAGTGCGAGAGGCCATTGGTCTGATGTGGAATGTGACATTATAAGCCTTGCATTTACTCTGTTTTCATGAACATCTGAATTAAGTATTGGAAATTAAATATATGGAAATAGATAGTATACAGTGAAAAATCAAAGAATGAGATTATTTTTAAAATTGTGATGAATCACCTATGAAGGGTTAAAAAGAGAGAAAAATTTATTTGGGAACTGGCACAAAAGTACCACTGAGTCTTTATAAGACAAATGAAATTTCTAAGTATAAAAGTATATTTCTATCACAGTCTGGAGACTGAAAATTAAAACAAATGATACTGTAAATGTAAGCAGCAAGGAAACTGTATTGTTTATAAAGAGCTGCAAAACTACACGTTGCAGCAATGTATAGAAAAATCCTGATCACTAAAGGCAGTTCAGGTTATGTGTTATAGCCTGTAATTCTACAACAAATTGGGAACATTATAAATAGTGAAGATGGTCCTCATGAAGAACCGTCTCTTAACATCCACGTAAGACGTAGGTTTGGGTTCTCCTGTTCACCTACTGTCAGGAACGAAGAGGAATGAAGCTCCAGTGTTGAAACACAGAACATTTATTATACTAAACGACACAGGAACACAAGACACATGAATCACAAGTGACAGTGACAGTGTAGTCGACCCGTCCTCACATAACATAAGGGGATGGAGCCGACACTAAAACCAGAGCAAAAGATGTTTCCATCCAAAAAGTCTCCTAATTTCTAAAGCACTGAATGAGTCAGTCTGTCTGTCAATCCAAATCCAACTAAACCAATCTTTTCATTTCTCCTCTTTTAAAGTTACAAGCTACACTTGTTATTTTCTTTCAATTTGTTATTTGTTGTCTTGTCCGGACACCATGTTTATGGCATTTAAACTACACACACGAAAATGTCCGGAAATTGCTGAGCAGTGTTGATGTGTATTGAGCTGAGTCCTGGTGATGCCGCAGAAGGTTCATTCATAATTCCATTGATTGAGTTGATTTTAGTTTGTCTGATCCACGGCGTCTCTTTGACTCAACTGAGAAAGAAGCTTTACCTTCTCATGAACAAACTCCATTGCAGGGGCCACGAAAATACATGTCCTTCCCACATATATGCACATAGAGGCAGGTATTAACCCCCGAGTGTCTAAAAGTGGCACAGAGACAAACTATGTACCCTGCTTTGGAGACAGTAGACCGATAGAGACGTACAGTATTGAGGTCAGACCTAAAACAGGTTCTAGTCCAACAGTGATACATGACCATGAATCCTGGGTAATTAGTGATAAACATAACACTGGACATTTATCAAGGTAAAATAAAAAATAAATAATATTTAATAGTTTTAAAGTCTTATGGCAATAACATTTTCATGTGTACTTTGATACTTGGATGACAAAACAAGATGACCCACAACCACTTTATTAACACACGGAATTTAGATTTATCTTTTGCAATGTTTCAGATGTTTATTTGAAATTTGCACCGTTTTATAGAAACATGTTTTGAAGTATTGAAAAAAAGCTTTCATGAAGCATTCAAACTCACTTGTCTATTTCATTCCTTTTTTATAGGATATAGTTTTTGTCGGGCGACTCTGTGCTTCTATATCTAAGTGTCAGTTTCTCCATTTCAGTGCACGTCATTGCTATTATTGATTAATGATGCTGTCACTGATGTGTGAATTTGTGGCCGCAGTGTCCGTCTACAGCCGCTGTAATGATACCGCGGACCATAGATGGTCCATACATTGTAGCGTAATAACCTATTAACCTATTTTATAACAATTTGTGCCCTTTAGAACATTTTAATTATGATTATTTTTATAGGCTCAAACCACCTGACCTTGACATCACTACTGCAAATAAAAAAATAACTTCTATAACACCTTTTAAGGCACTGAAATCATTTATTTATATTTTGTATTATCTTTTTATGGTTGTATATCTCCTTGCTTTTTGGGTCTTTTTACACCAATATGCTACTTCTACTCTGCACAGTGTGTTGGACTTTTTTAGCATTACTCAGTTTTCCCAACAGATATGGAAACTCGTTGCTTTTACAGCCCTGTTGTGCAACTTTAAAATTGATCAGTCCTCTGTTGGAGGTCAGTGGAGGCTCTGGGACATTTTGGCCATAGTTTTAAATATGAAATAGTTCCAGCAGTGATAGATAGAGGACAATCAGCAAACTCCAGGAGAGGGAACCGCAGCCTCAGGACCCAATTAATCACTTATATGAACAGGACTAACTGGACAAGGCAGTATGTTTGCTCCGGCAGTATGATCGGATGTTAAAAACCGGACTACAACCTCCATTGCATTAAATTCATTTGATGTAGCTCAATCTACAAGGTGATGGTGAAGCCAGTTTTCATTC
>JAPTHA010000018.1:13914680-13930463 GCA_029814585.1 Gymnapogon annona | reverse complement strand
GGACTACAACCTCCATTGCATTAAATTCATTTGATGTAGCTCAATCTACAAGGTGATGGTGAAGCCAGTTTTCATTCGTCATATCGATTAGGCCATAGGTTATCTACCGTAGTGTGATGTCCACCTACTCTAGTTCATGATCTTTTTTTTTTCCTCCTAAGCTGTTGTTCACTTCAGCGTTTTATAAAAAAATAAATATCTCGGTCAGAATCCCTTGGTGACCCTCTTTATACCACAGGTACCACTATAGGATTAGTTTAACAGATACGGCAGAGGTCCGACAGAGGTCCTTAGACAGCACACACTGACAGCTTTACAACATTGTTAAGTTATAAAAACCCTGGGCAGAGCTGCTACTGTGATTATGATGGGAGTTAGTGGACTGACACCTGAGATTGGTGACCTAGGTCCTACTGTAATTATTTTCACCTCTTTGTCTCCTTTATCTTTGGTCTTGTTTCCTGACCCTAATCAAGTTGTTTGTGTTAGGCAGGTGTGCTGACTGAAAACCCAGATGCAGACCACTACTTTTCAAAATAAAAGTTTTTATTTTAAAGTTCTCAGGGAAGGTCAACCTTAAACTTTATCAATTCTCCTACTTCAGTAATTTGAGAACAAAAAGTGCCATAACAAAAAAGACGGGTATATCTTTATCTAGTCTTAGCCAAAAAACCCAAAACGGGTAAATCAAAAATCCAAAAGGGTCATAAACTCAAAATGACTCATCAAGAGGAAGAATACAAACTTTGGAAAACAAGCAAAACCAATGAATCTAATCAAACAAAAATCGCTCTAGAGAGGTAGCACAATTTCAACTATGAATCTTCAATAAATCAATACAATACTATTTCTTAACAAGACCTGAAATTCCTTACTCACACATGGTTTAAACAAGACAAGAAGAGGGTGCAGACATGACGCTGGAAGACTTGATAATCTGACAAAGGACTGAAGACACCACACTGACTTATAAAGGGAAGGGATCACACAGGTGACACACATTAGGGCTTGATGGTTGACGAGACAACAGGTGGAGATGGGCCCTGGGTGTGAAGCTAGATGACACCCTAGGGGATTGACCCAAGACCGACAGGAAGTGACAAACAAGAACCGGAAACACAAAAACTCTGAAATTCTGAAATTTCCCCGCAGGGGACTAATAAAGGTATTGAATCTAATCTAATCTATAAACATGACAACACAGAATCCTCACAGTTTGTATGCATACAACTAGCAATGGACCAGTTTATGGAGCTACAAATACAGAACACATTTAATAACAGGTAGAAAATTGTTTAAAACAATAGCTTCTTTTCAAACATTTCAGGTTGTTTATATGTGATCAACATATTTATGTGTATTTGTGAAATGATATAGTATTGTTTATTTGTAAATACAGTATAATAACATGAACATATTTACATTTCAAGAGAGAAAAATTAGAAGTTGTATTTATAGGTTATTGTGATAATTCTGATATTTTTCTCAGTCTCTACATGGAACCTGAGATATAATTTTTGTAAATATCTTGGGTGTTTTTTTGTTTTTTTCACATTCTTCCCATGGGCCGGTTTGGGACCTTCCGCGGCCTGCATTTATTGCCCGGGCCGCATGTTTGACACCCCTGGTCTAATCCAGGGGTTAAAGCTGATAGTTTTCTAACTTTGAATGCTACAACCCATTAGATGCGGTCTATAGTTCTATACAGTGTCTCCTACAGATTTCCTTCAAGAAACAATGCAATATATTATCTGACAACTCTCCCATGCTGCATTCTCCCCCTGATAGCAAGAATTATAGCAGGAGCTTTGAAGTGGTTAACCCCATAACGACACGGAATCAGATCAATTAAATGTAGACAGAATAGAAGAAACTCAGAAGTAGAGAAACAAATCCTGAACTGAGCAGCCAACTTTATCTCCGGAATGTCAGTTTTTCAGACTTAGATACTGCCGCGGATGTGAACCAACAAGCACAGCACGGACCTTCCTGACCTTGATATGTATGAAATTCAAGCCACTTACAAAGAAAAGCCCACATATCAGATATCTATTGAAAAACATGTGCTGTGAAATAATGCTGGCTGTGCTCTCGGTGTGGGGAAAAGATTCTCATATACAAGCCTTTGTTTGACATAGACTGTAAACAATAACACTTAAATTAGATGCAAAAGAACTAAGAGGAAAGGAGAAGCTGCTTTACCAGAAGTACATCACAAACCGAATGATCATAGTAAAAACTGTTCTCCACACACATCAGTTAGCCCTTTATGTGCAAGTAAATTACTACTGTATGTGAGTTGTACAGAACACAGACATTTGCGTAAAGAGTAAAGTCACAAGTAAATATTTAGCTGCTCAATGAAAGGAATCAGAGCCTTATCGTCAAAACACAGTCTGTTTTAATGCCGCAAATACACATTTGCATTAATGTTCATTCAAACAATTATAACTTCAATAGATATTGTGAAATTGTTGGTTTATATTAAAATGCCAGGGTTCCACAGGTTGATCAAAGATGACCTGCATTCATTTTCAGTGGAATGTTCATCTCAGCCTTTGATTCACTCAACATTCCACAGCGAAACCAAATCAAGTGCTGACTCTATGGAGCAGAGGATTGACACCAACACCTGCAAGTGTTGAATATAAATGGTGCTGTGGAACACAAAAGACACAAGAAAGACTCAGACAAGGCCAACAACAGAGAAAGAAGAGTCAGATCTGCAGTTCAGCAGCTGGTGTGAGAAATGCAATATATTAGTGTGTAATGATGACAGCCAGAAACTGGCAGTTTATCACGACTACAAACAGTGATGAGACAAAAGAGAGAGAGAAGAGCAATCTATACTCACCCACTCACTCATTCATTCACTCACAAAATGTGCATTACAGTTATATATATTAAATACTTATTAAATACTGTGGATTATGCTCCAATTCATTTCCTAAGATATGGCTTTGTTAGTGTCGAACCCAGACTGTGCTCTTTAATGTAATGTTGGAAATGTAATGATGGATGACTTAAAGTGAATCCATTTTATTTGTTCACACGTAGAAGCTAATGCAACATGAAAGGGTCCTGTATGTAGTCAGTACTGCTATTATCATAGCCAGTTGGAACTGTGGTTGATTGTAACAAGTGGTTTTGTATAATAACAGATACATATGGGAGAAAATGTATTTTATTTCGAATTGGATAGTTAGAATTTCATATATGACAAATTAATGCACTGGACGTAAACTGAACACTTGTTGAAAGAGTTCAATACATGCAGGCTAGAGAAATATACAGGTGCTTCTGTTGTCCATGCTCTCAGAGTCCACCTTTATTTTACAGATGATTTTCTTTTTGTTATTGTGATCACCACGCCTGGGAAAGAATCTTACTTTTGGGAGTATGAGGTATGACTTATCTTCAGAGGTGGATGAAGTACCGAAGCTTAGTACTCATGTCATTTTTCATTTACAATGACTTCCTTCTCGTGATGTGTGCTTTATAGAGGTACACTGGGAGAACACCACAACTATGGAGGCAAATCTAACCCAAGTTCAAACCATAAACTGGGATGTTGGTGACATGGTGAACATTGGGAGTCATAACAAGTTGAATCCTGCAACTCCGACCTGAGCAACCTGAGCACAGAAAGTTCTAGGACAGTCAAAGGCTTGATCATAAAAAAAAAACTAAAACACTAATTGATTCTTACAACGTACATTGTAGTTTCTGCTCCAGTCACAGTCAGAGATGTTTGACGGTGCAACTAGGATGCGCTTCAGGTCAGCGCAGCCTTAACGCAACACAGTCCTCTGGCATTCTTTGCCTCTGTCACTATTTTTAGGCCTGTGGATGGACATGGTGTAGCGGTGGCTGTGACAGGAATGAGGCCATCGCAGAAAAGCACCCAATCAACCTGCACCAGTTGCCAAGAGCATCACCCATACCCCCCCCCCCCCCACACACACACACACACACACACACACGTATTCATTGTCTGAAATGTAACGTCTGGGACATTTTGCTGTCAGCATGATTTCTGAAGTCACTGTAATGTCCCACTTTAATCTAATGATTCGCTCATCTCTGTGTCCCCGTGAAGCATTATTTGAGAGGCCAAATGACAGATTAAGGGGGGTTAGTTGGTGGTGGGGGCGGATACCGGACCAGGGATTGTACCTGACAGAGACTTGGCTCCACACTGTGTTTGCATGGCTTTGAAAAATGGATGGAAAGCGGCGGTGCAGTGGCAGTGCAAGTTTGAATGTTTCAGTGCGTGTCTGTTTGTGGAGATTGACCTGCAGCGATACAGGACCTGGAATTGGAAGTTGGCTTTCGCCGGCACATTTGTCCCCTATTTTCTTTTGGTATCTTGCTGTAAGTGCAGTTGTATGGAAGTATAGTAGCCTCTCGCCAGAAAAATAAAAACAGTTCAGTTTCACATTGTAACATGAAAAGTTTGTTGTTAGACTATAGTGGGGTTTTTTTTTTGTGTGCGGCACAACAGTGGAACTTGGTGTTGAACTAAATGAAGTTAAATGACTTCTGGTTTCAGAGCATTCTTGCTTGAGACATGATGAGACTTTACTTTTACCGTTCACAGTTGATGATAATGGACGGTAAAAGTGCATCCACACCAAGAACAATAGCAAACAAACAACTCATAGAAATGCTTGGGAGTCATTCCAACTTTAATGGACCTGCAGTTTCCACTCATAATGACAAACATAATGACAGTACATGCTGGGATCAATTACAGATTGATTTGCTGAAAAACCCAAACTGTGAAAGTCAAAAAGAATGCACCTGAAAGTACAGGAAGTCATGCTCAAGGTGTCATTCTCATATATTGATTCTGTATCTCTTATTCCATTTTCAGTTGTGCAAAACAGACAGTGTTGTTCATTTTTTAGGGCGGGGGGGGTGTTTGGTTCAATTTCATTTCAACTAAACTATACTGATAATACAATGTCCTCAAATACCATCTCACTGTTCCACTCTCCTGTGTGGAATAAATGTACCTTCCTGTATGAAACTGATTAATTTAGTAGATAAATAAAGATTACTTCCCTGTCCCTGAATGCAACACAGGTCACAGCAGAAACACCTGCAAACAAGATTTTCATGTTTGGTTCTGGATTATATTGACAGGTTTCTACTTGTAGTTTCATACAATTGAATTTAAATGCTTATTTTATTTGATTATTATTCATGTCTTAATTGTAAGTGTTAAATGGGCTCTTTTTCCATTCTTGTAAAGCACTGTATATTGCCCTATGTATGGATACACACAAAATATACAAATGGCTTTCCATTAAGTTAGAAATGTGAACATTTATGATTTCTTATGACTCATCGTGTCACAACACGGTACTGATAAAGATGTCTTTTTCTGTCCAGAATGTTTTCGTGCATGATCTTGATGCCCTCCCACTTCCTCCATACTTCATACCTCAGCCACCAATAATATCCATTTGATTTGCAGATAAAATGGCATAATGAGCGGAATCAAAAATACTCTTTTTTTTCTTCATTGTTCAAGCACTGTTCACATTTCTGTGCAAAAATTGACCACCGGATTTATTCCCAGGCTTATGTGAAATTCTCTAAGATGAAGCTTGCATGCACAGCTCAGTCCTCACACTTACCTTGTTCCCGATTTAGATGCAGCAAAGCTACGCGCGACAATAGGTGTTTGAGATTACAACTGTAAATGTGCAGATCTTACACCTACCTCACAGTCGTAGTTGTAAATTATTAGTTGGGATCATTGTGTTGCTTGTACACTCCGCAGACTAAAATCTTCAAATAATAACCGTTCTGTTAAAATTTCTTGACATTGCAGGTTTTCCTCCTCCAATCATTACCCCCCCCCCCCCCCAGGACAAAATGATACCAAAAGTTTTAAGTGAAGTTTTATTGTTTTAGTCTCCTTTAAAATCCCTTTAATCACCTCCTAATTGGCTTTAAAGCTGCTAGATTCAGACATATTAATGTGGAGATTAAGCTGCAGATAGGCAGAAAAAAGTCGCTGTTGAGAAAATTCCCTCTCTGAAGGAACATGAATGTCTTTTTCACCGGCTTTTCAAAGTCCCACCTGAGCCAACTTAGTGACAATTTTCCACTGAGGAGCTGTAACCTGCGATTATCCACAGTTCTGTGGGTATTTTATGGGACTGTGGCTTTTCAGTCGAAGGTTCTGTGCTTGGCTGCCGAGAAAAAAAAAAAAAAAAAAGAATAGGAACTTAGACACTTAAAAACTTCAGCTTGGGTCGACTGATAAAATGCTATTCAGAGTTGTTGTTTTTTTTCTTGGTTTTTTACACTTTGGCACTAGGACACGGTCAGTGTGCGTATCAATATGCCTGCAATGAGTCACTTCTTGGAGTTGAACGTTATTAATCACTGCAGTAATATTCTAATAGAAGGCTCGGCCTTATTTGCTCAATTAAATCCATATGATGACTTTTTTTTTGTCTTATTAGCATGTATCTGCAGCTCTGTACATCTGCTGAGTCAGCATCCAGCGGAATACGAGTCAGTTACAGATATGTAGCCTCGTGCAGTTGGTAAATGAGGGTTGATGCTCTGTTGCTAAATAATCTTATTGTCCAGAACAATCCTGACAGAAATATTAAAATACCCATTAAGGGGAATTCAATTGGAAAATAAAGTCAGAGATATTTCTTCAGGCCAAATTACACACTCGTTTCCAGGAACCAATTTTAGGACCTGACGCGGTACATACTGTAATCTGCACCCACGAAAGACCCTCAATACGGAGAAAGTGCAGTCCATCTGAAAGGGTAATGAGGCAGTAACCGTCTCCATAATGACAGGTTGTGAGCTCCGTCTGTCCTCCAGTCACAGCTGTATCCTCACATCAGGTAAATATGACATTAAAGGCCAAACAGCACAGCATCGTAAACCCGCTATACTGTACGTACCAGCCCATCTCCTTTTGTCATCCATTGACCTGCTTTATTGACCATAATGTGTGACCTTTGCCCATAGGCTGTCATTTTACCAATGGGTGGTGACGGCCTCTACACCACCCTGAACAGTAATGATGCACTCAGAGGCTCTAGCTGGAGCAGTAGGTGGTGCAGATTGATAGTTGCTACCGTACAGTCTGAGTTAGTTTTAGCCAAATTGTGCCATTTGTGGAACTTCACTCTCCTAATACTGACGATTCATCTCGCATCACTGGCTACGATCTGAAAAAAAAAAGACTAAATATGAAATGAAAGCATCTGTCAATCAAGGGTGGAATCTGAGCGACTGCACGGTTCTCCTTCAACACATATATAGTTCATGATCAGTGTATTCATTTATCATGTATCAAATATAGATATGAAAGTATATAAAAAAGTATATTTACGCCAATATGCTGCCCTCTGTTACAGAGGTCTAAAATTTGCTGCAATTCGGTTGTCGACACGTCTGAATCATTCTGTTCAGTGTCCATAATACGGACATATTACATACAACCATTATTACTATTATGCATTGGTTTATATGGACATGGGCAAAGCTCAGAATACTCATATGGCCTTTTATCTTCTACATTTGAATGAGTCTTATGCATAAGGTTCATTCTGTCAGGATTGGATTCACAGAAGCCCAGACGTGGATTGAATATCTTTTCAAAATAACATTTTATTTTAAAGTTCTCACTCGAACATTCAATCAGTACCTTTATCAGATTATCTTATTTCTGGAAATATATATTAACAAAAGGCACCGGCAAAAACTCAGGAATAATCGTTAACAATAATCAAAACCCCACAACGGGTAAACCAAAAGGCAAAAGTCAAAATGAAAACCACTCTTACGAGGATAACCAAACAATCAAAATATCAAACATCAACATAAAGCGCTCTTAAGAGGTAAACTAAACAATTTCAGAATTTCTATCATCAAGTTTCAAAGACTTAGGCTATACCATATCTCACTTCTAATGCTTACTTACTCAAGACAAAGTTGACAAGAGTTCAGGCAGAACGAAGATGACTCGGCAATGAACAAAGACCATTCAACAATGAGAGAACACAGACTGGGGTTTAAATAGACCAGACAACAGGTGACAAACGTAAGGGATGATTACAGATGGGAATCAGGTGTTGGTGACGAGCAGGTAAGGCTGGAGACACTAGGGCAGAACACAGACAGGAAGCTACAAAAAATAAACACAGGAAGTATACAAACACCACTTGACAGACATGAATCACAACACATTCACATATGGACAAAGCACTTTAGAATGCATATTATACATCTTCATGTTAAAAGAATGAGTTGTGTCAGGGAGGGCATCTGGCATAAAAAAAAAAAACTCCTGCCAAATCAAATATGCGAATTGGATTCGCTGTGGTGACCCTGGAAGGAAAAAGTCGAAAGGATTCATCATCATCCACGACTCTACATTTCTACAATAAACATTGTTTCTTGTTAGATTTTTTCTGAACCCAATTTCCTCAAAATCTTGCTGAATAAAATAGTTCTCTGACTGCACTGCGTTGGTGTCGTTTGCGTTGCATGAGGTTGGTCCGTTCGCTCCACTGATAGTAGAGTTGGATCTCTGTTCCAATTTGTGGAAAGTGCAGATTTCAAACTAATCCTGTGAAGTCAATCACAAATTCACGAAGTAAAGTAAAAACTGAAGATTCCCATAATCGTGTCAATACAATCGGCACAGGAAGAGACTGCACTGCATGTAATCTGACAGAGCTTGGGCAGGAGGAAATGGGCGGGGCTTTGGTCGGAGGCGGGATCATGCCCAAACTTATATAAAGTGGTGTGTGACATGGCAGATGGGTAGGTGTTGCTTTAATGAGGTTAAGTCAGCACTTATCTAATTTTTCTGTTCAGCCTCCCCATAGGGAGAAGAAAACATTAGGCGCCACCGCCCCCCAAACCCTCCTATAAATAATACTATTGGTGTATATTCACATTACGGTGGCTCAGTTGGTAGAGTAGGTCGTCCAATGGCTGAAGGGTCGGCAGTTTGAATCCTGGCTCCAACAGCCCACATGTCTAAGTGTCCTTGAGCAAAACACTGAACCGCCCACTGGTGTGTGAATGTCAAATCAAATCAAATGCTTTTATTGTCATCATACAAGTATGATGAAATTACACGACAACTCTCAGTGCAAAATGTAGTTGTAAAAATCAAATCAAATAGAAGTAAAATATATAAATATATAAATATATATACAACAGAGCCATATGGATGGAAAAGTGCAGTAGAGAGCATGGTGGCAGCAGTTAAGGAATATTGTACATTGGAAATATTGCACATTGGAATGGCATTGCACATTGGAAATATTGCACGTTGGGAATATTGCACAGAGTAGTGGCTGAGCACT
The DNA here is from genome assembly GCA_029814585.1 of Gymnapogon annona. Taxonomy (NCBI): domain Eukaryota; kingdom Metazoa; phylum Chordata; class Actinopteri; order Kurtiformes; family Apogonidae; genus Gymnapogon; species Gymnapogon annona. The sequence continues at coordinate 13,921,098 of JAPTHA010000018.1, read as the reverse complement.
TAACAGTTAACAACAGTTAACAGCAGTTAACAACCCAATCAGAGTCCGAGTGTATTCAGGACTCTGATTGCACTGGGATAGAAGGTGTGTGTGTGACTGGGTGAATGTGAAGCCAGTGTAAAGCCCTTTGGGCACCATACGTGCGTAGAAAAGCGCTATATAAGTGCAATCCATTTACCACTTAAGACATCTAGCATCACAGTTTCAACAATAAATAAAGAAATTGCAAACAAAATCCTGGGTTATCTTAACAGTAATACAGTAAAATAAATATGACTATGGAATACAAAAGAAAAAAAATTAGGTCCAATTGGTGAGCATTACCTTATATAATGCAATGCTGTTGCTGTGTCTGTTCAGGGCTGTGTCTCTGGGTTGTTAGTACATGCTCATGCTCACCTCTTACAATCTGAGCCTGTGAGAGTTTCCAAACTGTTCAGATGTGTTACCGACAGCTGACAGGGTCACCCACCACTGTAGTGACACTGTTATTATTTTCTTTGTGCGACACACCGGCGTTGATGGTACTCACATGCCACAGATTGATTTGACTTTCGTCCTGCTCTTGTCAGTTCTCGGGCTCAGCGGTCACACTTCCCCCCCCCCGCCGAGGTCCAAGTTCATACCGATTGATCTCTTAGCTATAACAGCATGATGATGGAGGCCAAGGACAACACAGCAGAGAACTCAGTGTTCACAAATGTCACTTCTCATATGTCCAGCCTGTTATGAGGCTGTTACCGGCCTATTCAGGTGTACCGGAGTCGATTGGGTGCAATTTAAACAATGCCGCGTGTGACCCGGTGGAGGTTAGTGCTAGTAAAACGGCACATTCATCAGGCAGGACATGTTATTTTTTTAATTGCGCCTGCACCTGTTTGATATTAGTAAGTCACCTTGAACTTAACTGTGTCAGCGCGGGAGGAAAAGAGCGGCCTGAGACTCGGTGGTTGTCAAACACAAAGTATATTTTTGGTTCTACGGCGGGCGTTACTGATCTGTGTCATCAGTTTCCTTCAACCCAAGCCGAGTCACATGACACTGGGGCTCTGTACTGTCGCGTCTTTGCCAAGTGATTTGCACAAGAACAGTCTTTATAGTCAATAAATTTTTAATGTACTTCTGTTGGTCAAAGTGACATTGCCATTAATCCCTCAAGCAGAAAAGCAAATAACGAAAAACACTAGTGACACCTGATTTATCATCAAGGTATCAGCGACCGCACTGATCTTCATATGCAAAGCTGCAAATTCAAACTGTAAAAACGTGTGCAACGTGTTACCGGACAGTGACGCAGACTCGTGCACTTTCATAAAGGCTTAAGTCTGCACCCCCACCCCATGTAAACCATATCCTCTTTACCTTCATTTAATATGACTGAACTTTTTTAATCATTTCATGCCATACTTGTACTTTGGTTTTTAAAACCATCACACATAGTTTCGCTTCTCGCAAAAATGTGTATAAACCAGTATTTGTGAGGCATTATTAATACTACTCGTGTGTTTCATGTCTTGTGTATCTTGTCTAATACCTTATTCTGTTGTTGTGTCGGTTTGAACTCTGACCTGTCTGGGGATTCGCCTTAGGCAAACACATCAAATGACAGTGTTTACGTTTAATATATAATACTCCCATAAAATAAATAAATAAATAAACAATGCTGTCAGATAGTGATATAAGGGTAAAGCATGAGGCACGTCAGACAATTTAGATATCCATATCCATTTCCTGGGTATTTAAAACAAAGACGTACCTTTGTCTTAAACTTATTGTGTGTTTTGTGTGGTTTTGGTTTGATAAGGCATCATAAGCATAGAGTTCACATTCATGTTTTCAACATAAAATATGGTATTAAATGCTAATCTTAATAACCACGCCCATGAAATGCTTATCATTATTGATTCAAGTGTAGATCATTATAATAATAGTGAATAATAATGAAGTCAAGCAGTTCTTGCAGGAAAAAAATCATATTTTCCACTACACATGTAAATAATTTATAAACAAGTCATAAACTTTTGTTTCCTGCTGAGTTTATTTTCAGCAATAATCCAGAATCCAGTGGAATATTCTTTTTTATATTGTTTTATTTATTTTTTGGTAAGGGAATGAAGAAGATGCTCTCTACAAAAATCAGTCATTCCTCCAGCGCTCTATACATCTGATTATGAAAGTCCAGGCAAACAGTGACATTCCCCAGAGCCCAAATGTTGCCAAAAACTCAAACCTCTGAGATTTGGTCATGATGTGTTTTTGTTATTATGTTTTCATATTATTAATAATTTAATCGATGAGACATGTCAGGAGTTGTTTTTTTTTGTTTTTTTTTTTTAATGAAGTGAAGACGTCCCTTTGTGCTGCCTGGATTTGCAGTAGACACATGAAAAAATATCTTTCTGGGTTTAGAAATAAATCATTCAAATTTTTGAGTCTCACAAACTTAAATTGAATACAAGTCCAGCTAATGTCATTTATAAAGAAAACCTTTAAACAAACAGTGCTGTCATTCACAGAAGTCTCATTTGAAATTTGTCAAGGACGCTAATCGGTGGCATCGTGCATAATCACGCCATATGGCACATAAAATATCACCAAGGAGACAAATAGTGTCTTTTAACATCTGGTGTTCACAGTTCTAATCAGATTCACTGCGTCCAACAGTGACAGAATCAGACAAAGGCTGACAGCAGTCTGTCTATCTGTCTATCTATCTGGTCATCCGTCCATCCATCCACCTACCTGCCTATATCTCTCCCTGTCTGTCTCTCTGTTTGTCTATCTCTCTCCTTGTCTCTCTGTCTGTCTGTCTGCCTCTCTATCTCTCTGTCTGTTATCTATCTCTGTTGTCTCTCCGTCTGTCTAATCTATCTGAGACGTGTCAGACAACAAATTCCCTCTAGTCTTTGTCAGCCCGACGTTGTGCTAAGACTCACAGCTGTGATACAGCACATTTCCAGTCTGTCTTACACTCTCTTGACTTATACATATTAATATTAAGCTTCTGACAATGTTCTGAGAAATCCATTATAAAATGCAGTGTTATGTTTGGTCTTCCATTAATGATTATACTCCATTAAATGAATAAAACATTACTTTCTGTTCTCCAGTATGTTATTTAGTACAAATTGTACCCAGTACACATGTTCTCTAGTACCTGTTCTCGATGTATCGATGTCCCTCAGTCAAACAGTCATGATTTTTATTTATTTATTTATTTAATATGGACATAACAACAACATGGGACAAACCAGATGTATTGTTTTAAGTGTTATAGCACCGGTATTAATTTACAACAAAAAAAAGACAAAAAAAAACAAAAACACAATTTAAAAATGTGAACAGCTCTGTACTGACTTCAGCCACTGTTTTCACTCTCTGGTAAACTTACTGAAGTTGGTTTGGAGTTTTAGTTTTAGTCCAGCAGGGAGAGAGTTCCACAGTCTAAGCCCTTTAAATGAGAGGCTGGACTGTCCAAAAGATGTTTTTAATATTGGAAGGACACAGTCTCCGCTGACTGAGGCTCTGGTGGAAGGTCTAAGAGAGCCCTGACATCTAACCATCAGAAAACAGTGATGATGCACAGTTGTTCCAAATGCACGGATGAAGATCTACCCATAAATGCAGTATTAGTTTAAAAAGAGTTATGGTTAGGGTTAAGGGACATGGGTGTATTGATTTGTAAATTACACAACCAACACAGTCCTGCAAGGAGTTAAACTGCGAGGTTCTAGTGTACATGTAAAGCACATGTCGGACTCCGGTCCTCGACGGCCGATGTCCTACGCGTTTTAGATGTTTCCCTCTTCCATAACACCTGGTCATCTCATCACCAATGATCATCTCATCACCAAGTTCTGCAGAAGCCCGGTAATGATGTAATTGCATCCAGGTGTGTTGGAAGAGGGAAACATCTAAAATGCGTCCAACACAGCGTCGCCTGTCAGTGCCGCTGACCGTGGTTTTGATATCAACCTGTTGTTTGTCTTCAATGGTAGATTACTGATGCCACTGTACGTATGTGTGATGATCTTATGCTAACTGCTAATACTAAAAAGGTACTATGGGTATATTATGGGTAAAATGTAGAGACCTAATTCCCCTATGGGAATAACAAAATGAGTTAACCTTTAACTTTTGGATCAAAAACCTCAGACAGAGTACTTGATGTGCAAATGCTGTTTGACTAATTCCCTACTAATGATCTGTCCACTTGCAGCGTTCACTTTTTTCCTGCTAAAGGTTAATTGCCCATCAAAGTGAACATCCAGCAACCACATTACAACAGCTTTGGACAGAGTGTTTTAACTGATGAAATAACATGTTAATGTGGAATTTAATTTTATACACGGTCTGTGACAATAAGACTCATTTGTGAATTGGACCATTATCATATGTATACACAGCAAAAATCGTAGTGTTGTTTTTTCGGTGTTAATAATTTGGAGTTGGTTGGTGTTGTTTTCTGTTTTAACACTTGCAGTGAAAAAAAAGCTCTGCGAGCGTTGTCAATTAAGCGAGTTAAATGTTTACACCTGTAACTTATTATAACTAAAGTGATTTTCACTTCTGGCGGAGTTGATCACAACATCCGGTTTGAACCAGCACGTATCTTTCAAACGTCGGTTGGAGGGAGAAGACTGAAAGAAGAAAAACTTGTGGGTTGAGTGGATTAAACGGTTTAAAGAAGGTAAGAACCGAATATATTTTTACGTCTACGTGTCGTGATAACATATCATGGGATGTAAAGTAACCGAGTTGACGTTCGTTGAGGCAGGCTGTTAATGATATTATTCGCGTTTGGTGGCAATAAGCGGTTGCTTAAATCAAAGTTATCAATTGGCAACTTATTTATCCGGCCAATTATCAAGTGTCAAGCGAAAATAAATGTTTTTAAATGTATTAAAGTGAGTTGAGGTGGAAGGGGCGGTGGCGTAGTCTTAGTTTATCTCAGTTGAATCAGACAGGGACATGACTGCCTCGGCTATCGCTAACACTAGCATAACTACACACTATCCCTATCGCTAACACTAGCATAACTACACACTATCCCTATCGTTCACACTAGCATAACTACACACTATCCCTGATAGATAACGTCTCCCGTACGTGTTCACAAATATACCGTTTGAGTCAGGTAAGGCAACGCACATGCAACAGTCTCAAATAAATCGGTTTCACTCGTTCATAAACAGCTATTCAAACAATTGGGTCGCCGCGACCCAATCATTGACTTTATAGACAGTCTCTGGTCGGCGGACTTCTCCAATGTCCTGCTCCATTTCGTTAAAACCAACACACGGCATTTCATACAAACTTAGTTTGCTTTGCCTGAGTGCTGTTCATTGCATCATTTACCTAGGACCACATTGGGTCCATCTCAGTCTCAAAAATTCAAACCTGATGAAGTCTCTTTAATAGTGACATTTATCCACTTATTCTACAGGGTGCAGTCTAAACCTGTGGCAATGTTGCTCCAGGTGAAGTACCAGAGTACCAAGAAGTACATCCGATTACTGCAAGGGTTCACTTTATTGGATTTCATTGCTGAAGGTGAGTAGCCATCTCAAAGTTGCCCTCACAACAAATAAACACAAGGATTTGTGTAGTTAGGATGACTATTTTGGTCTTCAATTTTTGAGTATCAATTTTACATCTGTTTTAATTTATCTTACAGTTAAATACAAGTTTGGGCTTCCTGATGGTACCGAACTTGATGCTTTTGATGAAACCAACACAGTAGTTGAGGAAGACATCTTTTCTGAACTGATGGAGGCCAGCCCAGATTTATGCCTCACAGTACATGACAGAATTCCTGATGGAAGTAGGTACATTTCTCTGTTATCCATGAATCATTAATCTAAATCAGATATTGAATAAATCATCCTCAGTGAAACGTGATAAATCACTCACTTTGATATTGATTGGAACATGATCAAGATTGAGAATTGGCCAAACTGATTTTCTTCATCCCTTTTTTTTAAAGAATGTAGTTACTTTTTGTAACCTGGTTCTGATCACATGAAATATATTAACCCTAACTGCCCAGGTCAGACACTGGCGCAAGACCTCATTCTTGAGATACAGGTTGATCCTGGTCCAAGTCCAACAACACAAGATGGAATTTCAGATGGTCTGTCTCACTATGATATCAGTTGTAATCAATATTCAAGTTTTTTCTGCCTCACAGCTATTAGTTGAGTTATGTCTCTGCCTTGACTACTAAAATAAAGTAGAAAATTCTATTTTAAAGAAAGATCTGTATCTAATTGTAAAAAGAGCTTGTAAATGTGGAATCAGCTTTAGCTTTTAAGCGGTCTCTGGAAAACCACCAAATGCTATTATTTCTTTTAGACTTCTCTCCTTTAGGTCATTCCACATCAACCTCCCTCACGGATACCAACACATCACTTTCTTC
>JAPTHA010000018.1:13834798-13852407 GCA_029814585.1 Gymnapogon annona | reverse complement strand
ATACATACACACACACAGGCACTGTACAATGTAGCGTGTTTCATGTTGTAGATATGGGCTAATCATAACTGAAATAAACCACAAAGCAGGCTTCAGAAAATGTATATTTACACTTTCTTTCAACCATGTTAAGTTTTTCAGCTACACCAAAACAGTAATAAATACAATAAATGATAAATATGTCATTTTCTTTCCGTTGTCTGAGTCACAAAATATAAAAGAAATACTTTTTTTGTAAAATGATCAAGCTGTTATACAAGCTTATAATATAATGTGATAAAATATAATGTGATATTTTGGTTGATACTTGTATAACATACAGTATGTTAAATATATATGGCATCATCCACTCAGTGTTTATAGTGTGCTTGTACAGACTGCGTCAGTCACAAAAAAGAATGAAATGAAAACTGAGCGAGGCTTCCGTGGAAAGTTTGGAAGGAAGTGAAAATGTCGAGGCTGATACCAGGCATTTATAAAAAAAAAACACAGAAGAAATATAAAACTTTAAACTACTTTGGTGACAAAAAGAAAGACAAAACCAGTGATTTAATCAGGAATGTCTGGACTTTTCCAACATATTTTGTTGTAATATCCATTTGATGTAGGATCCATAGAACCAGCACCAGTATCAACATCTGTGTCAGTACTAGTATCAACCCAGGGAACCAGTACTCAGGCGTATCTGTTGATGGCCTCGCATCCAAAAATCTGTTTTCTTTCTTTATATTCATTTATTTGTTTGTTTTAGAATTCGTTCATTTCTTTACTGTGTTTTTTTGTTTTATTGCTGCTGTTGTCTAAGTATCTTAAGATTTCAGGTTTATTTTAGTCCATTTAGTCCACACAGCATCATATAAAGTAAACCATCATTATCTGGTTACAGGCAATTTAAGGAGCTATGTATTTTTGTGATAACTTCATAATTAAACTAAAAATCCAACTCTCCAACTATTGTTAGACTTTTGACATTAGCATTTAATGTTAGCCAATTATGGATATTTTTATTAAATGACTGACCACATAATGAGAAAAAAAACGTTAGAGAAAAAAATAATTAGGTATGTTCATTAACCATATGTCATCTGACACTGAGTTCTTCGTAACGATGTGTTGTTAATTATAATAGTCAGCACAGTGGAGTCCACAGTCGGATCAGTTCATAAAAACATCATCCCTTGCACTTAATAACAACAACAACCCCTGAGGCTCAAAACAGAAGCTAAAAATATCACATTGCCCCTAAATTGATTGGACGGTAAAATGTACGGAGGGGAAAGCATGAATTTATTGATTACTTCTGTACACTACCATATTAAATAGGCTACATTTACCCATGAGGTTTTTGGCATCTGCATGTTCAGCTTTGATGACTATTTTAAATCAAATGAAAATAATTAGCTGACATGAACCTGTTTTCCACATCACAATCCACTGGGCAGATAAATGAAGATGACACGATCAACAAAGCAGGTAAAAGCATCAGTCATTCTGCTGTCAGTTTCAACATGGTTGTACAACATACTTACAACTGCATCACGGTCTGAAAACTGTAACAATGCTGATGTTTTCTACAGACAGTGAGAAGTGTAATTAATTCAAACAACAGCCAAATTTTAGGGACAATTAGGAAAATAAAAATGAAAAGTAGAATGTAGTGATATTAATGTCTTGTTGACTTCAACTCATTGAACACAACATATAGTTACTTACTTTTCTGTTCATGTATTTTGTAAATATGCATCCATTTCAAACATTGAAGAGAAATCTGGAACGAGTGGAGTTAAGGCTAATGAAGATTATATTTGTTGAGGTGTAGGGTTTGGTAGTCTTTCACCATCTACTGCGCAAATATCCCACAATTCCAATGGAGGACATGACATCTCTGCATGTTCATGAATTCATTGATTAATTGTCTGAACTAATTAGACGTGGAGAGGGTCATGGGATGCTGGGGTCCATCCTCAGTCCGATTGGGCCGAGCCAGGGTCAGTGTCACCATCAGACAGAACCCATCCAGACAACAGAGAACATGTGAGCTCCACACAGAAGGATGTCACCACGTCACCCAAAACCCTGTAGACGAATGAAGTACTGAGCTCACGACAATAAAGGTTCAGTCAAAGTATAGTTCAAGTGAAAAAAATAAAACCCAAGGCACAGTGCACATATAATAGACATTACCATAAAAAGCACATAAACATTTGCAACGAGAAGAGGGGTGACGGCACTGACCACTGCTCCACCTCTACATGGACATTTAGGCTAAACTGAGACATGTTTAGACAGACAGGATGTAAACACATACTTCCAGGCTGCAATTTGTCAAAAGAGGGTTGATTTTTATTTTTTTTTTAATCATGAAAAAAAACAAAACCAAGCACCAACAGGCCCAGTTTTTTTTAACAGTACGTCCTATTAAAGTTGAACATTCACATTTAATGGAAACTAAAAATACATGAAACATTTTGGGCCAGATCTACAAAGAATGGATTGCTCCTAGTAATAGCGCCATTATTTACACAGAATTAACTTGGGCAATCTGCCCTGTTTTAGCACCTTATCCTCAACAGAATTTGCTCCAATCCTATGCTACTGCTTTTCAAGTTTGGTGGGTGAGCGCAATTTCTGCCGCATAGCATATACTGTAGGTGTCTTTACTCTAAGATCACACTTGACACAACCGTGTCAGAGAGTAAAAGCACTGTACTGACTGATTGACCTTAGTCAGTGCTGTCCTAAGTCCCGACTTTAGGTCAACACAGAGCTCGCTGTGGCCCATCACTGCATTACTATTGTCAGGGTGAGAGGTTGAGTTGCATTTATCTCTGGGGTTTGTTTGGATATTAATGATTTTCCCCTTATACAGTGAAGCATCTAGTAGTGCAAGCATCATGTGACCTAGAAACTGGTATCTGTAAATGATTTCATTGTCACTTAAATCAAAAAGTTATACTCTCCTCCAAGAAATCTTGTGCCATTACGGTGCCTTGGCCTGACTGCAATCATTCCCGTCAATGATTACCGGAGAGCCCTGGCATGACGGCCCTTATATAGGCTATAGGTTAACACCGACTGAGTGACATTTGCGATCATTTTGCACGAGAGAGAGAGTGAGACTGGGATAAAGAGAAATTGCATGCAGTTTTTTCTTTGTCTGCTCTTTTTTCTTATGTACATTAATCTTCTAAGCAGTGATAACGTTGAAAGGCTAAAAACTACTGGTCAGGTCCAATGTCTTATTGCAGGTCATTTACGGAGATGATAGAGGTCACGGAGTTCAACAGACTCATCTCAACATCCGTATTAAAAGTTTTAGATGTCTTCACGACCGTCTGACATATTTGCTTTGCAATATTTGCTTTTTCAACAGAACAATGTTTAGAATAGAGGTGCTGTTATATGTGGTCGTACGGTCAAAGGGATAACAAATACAAAAGACTTCATTGGAAATCAGAGGGTTTTTATCATGTGTTTAGAGTCCCCAACTCATTTTACAGAAGCCTCACCTCAGAAGAAGATAGAGGTCACTGAGCTCAGCCAATCCATCGAGACGTCCATATTAAAAATGTAAATGGAATTCTACATATTAATGGCTCTTTGCGGTCTGATCACCAATATTTGCTCCTTTGATGGAATAACCGTTTAGAAATACGATTTAGTCAAACACGGGTGCTCAGTCATGGTCAAGGGGAAGAAGAAGCCGATGAACTCCTCATTGGAAATCAGAGGATTTGATTGTGTTTTGCAGAGGTCATAACTCATTAGATAGATAGAACATCACAAGGAAGAGTCTCTCAGGAGAAAACACAAGCACAACCAATGAATCATGGGTACAGACGTCACAATGCAGTGATCATGGTTACTAAGTAACATTTGATGTTAAATTGATGAAAATGTGTGTTCTTGCCTGGAAACAGAGTCATGTTGAAAAGTCCTTCATGTGTCATTTATTAGCAGTTCCTTGAGGTGCAGCGTCAGGGAGGTTCTGATGTTTGAAGCTAATACATGTATGAACAATAACACGTACAACATGGATTAACACCGTCTGATTCTGCAAGAGCCACCAGAGCCTGTTTTTTTTTCTAAACTAACCTTGCTTTTTCCATTAGTTAACCACTTCAAAACCTGTCTCCTCATTTTTCCACACGCAGGATCATAATACAAGAGGATTCTAATTAACTCTGTGCCTCGAACCGATTTTCTTTCAGTTATTGGCAACAAAAGAAATCGCCACTGCCAGTCATTGAACTCAGAGACAAAAGACCAGTAAGAGGAGACGTGACTTGAAGATGTGTTTATGAACAAGAAACGGTTTTCAAGTTTGTTGAGATAAATCATCACTTTTTTGTTGTTTTCAGCTAATTTTTCTCTCATCTTTAAAGTAAAAGTCCACCTACTGGAATGAATACTGTGACATTTTCTCACTGAAACATACAAGGTGGAATGGAGGACAAACTGCTGGCGTCCTTCTGAGCTCGGGATCTCTTTTAGCCATTTAATGCTCCATATTTTCTCAAATAAAGACAGGCAGTAAACGGTGGACCAGGTCTCTGATGCAGGACAAGGTCAGTGTGAACAAATAAAGGCTGGACTCCTCACAAAGGCGGTGGAAATAGGAAGGTGATAAGAAATTCAATCCAACCATACTGTTCGGGTTAGGGTACTATTTACACTCACCCCAATATTCCGCTATCATTCTATTCTGTTCTATTTTTAATTCTAAATATTGATTACGGCAATATTCTCACTTTAACAGGTGTCATTTCAAAAACATGTGTTTCTTGGTTATTCTGAATCATTCCACATCCTCCAGTTTAGATGTACGTGTGTAACAGAACCTTCCTATGCACGGCTCTGATGCATTGGCATTGGCTAAAAAAACAACACAGGCTCACTTTATTTTTTTTCTGTTGCCATTTGAAGTCTGGATGCATTACTGAATTTAATTTTAACAGCATGGCCAATGTATTGGGTGTATCGATTCTGTGATCTCTATGTCGATACTCACACGCGACTTATTTGAGGATCGATTATGCTAATAAAGTGTCAATATTATTTAAGAAATGTGAAATATAAGCATATGTGTCACATGTAACGTGTCTTAGAGGGTAACTTACTTCAAGGTTTTGTACCACCACCAAAGGTTATTCACTTTAAAGCAGTATTTGTCATGTGATATAAGATTTTAATTAAAAAAAAAAAATCACATCATATCAAAACATAAGAGTGGAATCACTCAGCACTGGTCCTATATACCTTAAAGCTGCATTTTTAATTTCATGAGTGAAAATTCCTTGACTCCATTTCAACGTTTTGCCATTGAAACCGTTCTAATGGAAATCACCCAGACTGTTGTAACTCCAGCCCGTGATACAGACGCCAGATTCCCACAGGTGTCTATCAGAAACATTAAACGCACAACTGACACTATCGTCAGACGTTCAGATAGATCTGGAGCTTCTCTCTTCAGCAGTGGCATAGAACAGTTATGGCCTTATTATGGGTTATTATTTGTGGTCTCCTGCTTTAAAGAGCTGCAAAAGGAAAGTGTGTTTTGTGCAATTATAATCTTTTGGCTTCTAGCTGCAACACTATGTCACCTAAAAGAGCAGGAACAGCAGTATAGTGCTTTACCTCCAGTGTACGTCTCTAAATTGGAGCAGTGTTATACATTATGGATACATACCTCATACAGCCTCACTTCAAACAATCCAGCCTATCCCGCACATGTTTCCTGGCCATAAAAAAGATGAGATAAGTATCCAGTTGAATGGGCCTCCTGCGGTGCGTTCCATTTTTTGACACTACTGTTGTGGATCGCATTCTACCCAGATGATATTTCGGCTCCTAATACCCTACTGTCCATCTCAAATCAACCAGCAAAATGTGCTTTTTTAATCTGTCAGAATATTGGTGTTCTAAAGTATATAGACAGGCAAATCCGGGGCCTCATTTATCCAAATGTGATTAAGTGGGTCAAAACTATAAAATGGTATCATATTAACCTAGAAAACTGCCATTGGAACAAAATATGAACAACCTGGAAAGAACAAAGTACAATTTTAACAGTGTACTGCTGTAGTAAACTAATAGTTTAAGCTCTACCTGTATGTTAATTAAAACCTTTGCATTTCCTGTTTTCATTTTAATCATTTCCATTTCATTGAAAAGCATACAAATTTAGTACATAAGTACAGCAAAGAGAAATGCCAACCTAACTGTGACAAGATATTTGCGTTTTAACTCTAGTTTGACATTTTCCTGGTGGCACTTTGTGCTCACTACAGTGATGTGTGTTTAAGGTCAGGACAAAAAAATTGCTTTCAAGTAATTGTTCATTAATAAACTACAATTGTTCCATCATTTTGACATTTAAACGTGGGTAAGTGGAGATGCCAAACTGAAATCGGATGTTGGTCATGCATTATTAATGGACTAACAGTGACAAGAGCTGGGTACAGTCACCATTTTATTACAGATGATGCATCCACAGCCTGTGTGGAAGCTTCGTCACATGTCATATTCAGATTTAAAGTAAGAAGAGACTAATACATTTCAATATGTGTAGGACACAAAGGAAAAACAGGATAGGGTATGCTTGGAAAAAAAAATAAAAGGACATATTTTCTAACCAGAGGTGCTTGATTATTTCACCTGGACACACACATATCACAAAATTCCCTTAAGACTGTTAATGTGGTTTATATGAAAAGCAGAAGTGTTTCTGCCTTGGTGAATATTAGTGTCAGGTTGTTTCAGTCCAGGCGTCACTTTAGTGCCAGTGAGACATTTAATTATTTCCCACTCTCTAGTGCGTTAAAACTACACCACAGGAAGTATTTGAAGTGTGTCGGGACAAATTGATCAGTCTGCGAAGTGTCTCCACGTCATCGGTAAAGGTCAAACCAGGGGGATATTAATTTGTTTTGAAATTGCATTGGAAGCCCGCCCTATTGTTCTGGAATACTTTTAATCTTTGTCGTTCCGTTGGACAAATTCAGAGCGGACAATAACATGTCAGTGGGTTTTTTTTCTGCGGACCTGCTCTGGCCTTCAAATCATCTCAATCATGTCAACTTTGTAACACAGAGGTGGGTTTCAGACTGTTGTACAACGGTACAAAGTCAAAGAGCGACAAAGCCAAAGTGACAGAAAATAGAACGGCGCAGGATGTTGTTTGCACTGTATCAGATTATTACGGAAGCTTCAAAAACCTTTATCCAGCAAGAACAGGATGCGACCAAGGACACAAAACCTATTTTAAGGTCTCTTTGATGGTGTTTCCTTGTCTCTGGTGCATCCAAAGCTGGGTTACACTCATCTTTATCAAATAGACTCACTTCACACTTTGCTCAAAAGCATGGAATGACTCCGCCAAAAATGTCAAGGAATTTAAACTCTTCCAACACCAGTAACAACACGCCATAACTTGTTTTATCAGAAGTATTGAACGGTTCATGTTATTCAATAAACCTACTGGGATCCGTACTTGGAGATTTTGGTGAATTAAAACTGGTCTATTTTTCTGTAAAATGCAGTTGTTTATGTTTGACTCATGTTGTACTCACACAACCTCACTTTAAATTAAAGGTCTCATGTTAAGACTCGTGTTTACATTAAGAGACTGTGATTAACTACCTGAATAGGGTCTAATTCTGCTGGGGGAAAATATTGAGTATATAAGTATATAAAATATGAGTGGCAGCTTGTGTGCTTTTTTTCTTCATTCCATCCAAATACAAGTTGAAATAACCATAAAGTTTCATCGCTGCAGTTAAGAAATCTGCTGTGTTGAAAACGTTAGACTGTCTTAACAAAGATGGTTCACAGTGACACATATCTACTATATTGCCTCAAATAAAAAATGACATGCCTGGATAGGCCTCTTACAGAGGTCCACATGAGCTTGAATCTTTAAAGTTGCTACAAAAGCAAAAAAAAATACTTAAAATATTTTTGTTCCATCTTACGTGGGATCTAAGTGTGTTGAAGACCATAGTGCAAATATTGTTTATTGATGTCATTTGACATTGTTGATCTTTATATCTATAGATATTTTTTACTTCCATTTTTATATTGGCATTGTTGTTATTATTTCGATTTAGATATTTTTATGTATATTGTTTATACTTTTTGGGGTGGTAGTTTCTTTGGGTTGTGGAATAAAGTGTCATGGTCTGTCCATGTTGTGGCCGCGGTCGTCTCCCTCTCCCTCAGGACTTTTCTCTCTATCACCTTCACCTGTGGAGTGCTGCACTGCTGCAGTGAGTCTCCGTTAGGAGCAGTATTTAAGTTCTGGTGGTGGCAGTCATGGGGCACTGGCTCTCCTATTGTCTTCACTGTTCCATAACCCAGACTTCTTTGTCATCCTATGGACTCTGTTCGACTCTTATTCGGGTTTTGAGTTTCATGTCTGTGTTTCGTTACTTTGAAAGAACATAAAGAACAGGTTCTTGGTCGTTTTTAAACATTATTTCTCATTTTTACAAATTCATTCATTCATTCATCTTCCAAACCTGCTTTAAACCTTCGCAGGGTCGTGGGGGTCACTAAAGCCTATCCGAGATACTCAAGGGCGAAGGTAGGGATCCTGGACAAGATTTTTTACAAATTGTCTCGCTTATTCAAACAATTATTCATTTACTCTGAATAGAAAATAAACAAATGATAGATTAACCGATTACTAAAGTATAAGATAGATTTGACTTTATAGTAGTCTGTTATGTTCATGTTTTGCTGAAGTTGATATTGGCAGCAACATTTGCACATCCAAAATGAAAATTATGCATGTCTGTACATCGATTGTCTTTGTTGTATTTGATAAAAACTCAAATCTTAATAGTCTCATCTCTTCACTCCTAATATTGCGGACCACTCGGCCCCGCGTCTTGATGGTGGTAGTCAATTCCTTCGTCTGCCCCTTTGTAACTGGATTTTACCCTAAATTTCCCCAGAGGGTCCTGATTTGCATATGAAGCAAACTTCAACCCTCCAGACATCTCTCCTAGCAAACTTCTCAAAGACATTCTGGAGTCGATGTCTCCTGGCTACCTCCGCACTGCGAGTAGCTCCTTCTAATTAGGTTTCAAGATGACAAATGTTAGGCAGCTTCTGAAAAGAAAGAAATATTAATATCGTAGTCTTATTTTATTACATGTCCTTTTATGCCCTTCTGCGATCTTGAAAACAGAAAGTGTCCATCAAAGCATTTTTCAAGTGCATTAAATTCACACCGTCTTACTCCCACAAAGAAAGCCCGCAAGCAACAGCAGAACCTCCGGTAGATACACCCAATTAACCTCCAAACTAATTATATGGGCAGGGTGGGTGGGAGGTTCATCACTAGGGTGTTGACACTGGGGCATTGCTGTCAGCAGCCACATAGAAGCCTTCATCCCCCAGCATTCACAATATTTGCCAACAAAGGAGATTTTTGTACAAATTATGATAAACATGCACTTATCATTCAACTGATACAAACCTAAGTAACTGCTGATTTCCAATTACTGCTTTCGTAATTCTTTTTCCTTTCTTGATGTCAGGATTTATCTAAAAGTATCAGGAGTAAGAGTCCTGACGTGAACCTCATTGAGAATCTTTACAATAACTTCACGCAGTTGTCTGGCTCTCCATCTTGGCCAAAAATCAATTCTGCTATTGACAAATATGTTGGGATATTTATTGTCACGTTTGTTTTGTTTTTTTCTTGGAGGCAAGTGTGATGATAGGAGGAATTCACTATTGACACCATGATAAACAACAGGGACCTACGTCATTTGGACTTGTCTTTAAGAAAGTAAAAAAGTAGCTTCTGGCAGAAGCAGTGAGTCTAACTCTGTTGGAAATTATCCCATGGTTGTTAATAACCTTGACGGAAAAGAAAACATCTTTGAAGAATGCGCAGCGGGAAATTTGAAGGCAGCACTTGTGGATTCATCTCATACAACAGCCAAGACTGAGCGACGGCAAGTCTGAACACGTCGTCTGGTGACTTTGCTGACTGGAGTTGCTCTTGTCATGTCTCCTCTCATTTGATCCATTGGTGAAGTCGTACCCTATGAAACCTCCGCAAACCACCACCAGCTGTTGTACTGTCTTCATCTATCAATTGAACCAACACACTCAAAGGACTGTGAGATATTAGCGTGATTACTTCCATATCTCAACTTTTCTTTGAGGGTTACTTTATGGAAAACAGAGGTTTTACTTTTGCTTCGTTGCTTTTCTCTTTAACATTCCCCTCAAGGAAGCTGGTGAATTTGAGATGTTGCTAGGTTACAGGTGTTTGATATCTCTGACAACATACACAAAGCTGACGTGTGTTTTGCAGTCAGCTGTTGCTAGGTTACAAGTGCCATTGTCTTGGGCTTTTGTCACACAGTGAGAGGCCTGATCATGATGCTCACACAGAACAGGCTGATGGATAAATCCAGCTTTAACAGCTTCGCATGTCAGGTGTGAAGCAAAAAGCTGCAAATGTTTTGTTTTTTTTAGTTAAGGCCCACTGTAACCATTTTGACACATCAAAAAATATGTCTACTTAATAATAGTGAACTAACATGGAATGTGGCTGAATATCATTTTTACAAATAGTGTCAGTAGTGGCTGAGGTTCGTGATTCAGTCTGGGAAACAACCTTTCAGAAAAGGCTCAGAATCAGTGGTGGTTGGTGGTCTATCAAACAGGAGGCTGCTCAGTGAGACTACATCTACACTCAAATAAATGACACTTTCAAGCTCTAATGAAAATGTGTAGAAAACTTAATGACACTGTAGTTACAAATGTATGTGCAAAGAAAGTGTGTACTATATCACCAGTACACAGCAGGGAATACAAATTCAATTTTCTCACGACTTCTCTCATCAAAGTCACATGGGACCGAGCATGAATTTCAAAAAGTTGTCAATCAAAAAAGTCTGAGGGCTTTTAACAGTTCCTCCAATCGCCACGCAGAGGTTAAGCCTCCTCTCTGAAACTGTTCAGCACACTCTCACGCCCTCGGTGAGGCTCAGCCTGAGTGGAAGTGAGGATTTTTCAGCATTTGTCCAATAACTGCCTAGCTGTTGGACACTGACAGAGGGCATATTCTCAAGTGCCACTGAAGTCCAGTGAGTCTTAATGGGATGAAATGGATCAAGCTGTCACTATGAAAATAAAAATCTTCAATGCCCTGCAAAAATTTATTGCTGAATGATTTTGCCTCCAAGTTGAGCACTTTCTCTAATGCTAAAGATGAAATGGTAAGGTCAGTACAACAGTAGTAAAACTATTTAATCCATGATTTTGTAAAGGAGGTGGTGCTTCCCTTGTCTTAGAGCAGTGGCCTGTGCTCACAATAGACAGTCTGGATGTTCACTCCACTGACAAACATGAGCTCATTCAGCTTCAGGCGACAGTGAATTGTATCATTTGAGTCCTGATCAGAGGGTTTTCCTCCCCAAATGAACAAACATTAAAAGCCTGGGTCCATCCAATGCTTAAGTCCTTGTCGCTTTCTTCTGTAGACCTGTTGTTGAATATACTTTATTTTTAGGAATGCAATATGTATTTTTTTGATAAATAAATAAAGCCCGGGCAAAGGTTTTGGCAGTGACACAAATGGGCTCGTTGCACCCAGTATTTGCCAATTTTCAAATTTAGAAAATGCTTGCAGTTGTTTCTGAACGTACTTTAAAAGTCCTATCACATCATCCTGTTCATGAAACCATATTCACACTTTATAGTTTACAAATAAATATTTAGTAAGATAAGATATTTGTCACGTGTGGAACTTAGGGAGAATCCCCAGTGCATGGGATTGAAGGGGAACATAGAACATTTATTAACTTAACACACACACCTTATACAAAACACAGTACTTGAACAAACCAGAGACTACAAACACCATTAACTAAGCACTACAAACACTAGAGAACCTAAACAAACCTCAACATGAAACACGACCCGAGAAGGAAACAAAGAGATGGCAAGCCAGAGTCCATTAGAATCACAAAATGTCCAGGTTATTGTAGCATGGCAGGATGAGGTGAAGACGTCTATGAGGCCACACTGCTGGCTGGGCAACCAGCTCTTAAATAGCTGTGTAATCAGCTACAGCCGAGCAGCAAGGCCCAGGTGTTGAAGATCATCAACCAGTCCATGCTCTTTTAAAGGAGAGGGTGTGGCCCAGCCACAGCATGGGCTGGCCATGACAATATTCTGTTTATTAATCCAACTCGGGGAAATTTCAATATCTTGTTTGTATTTTTCTAACTAATTTTGGCATTTCTTGCATTTTTATCTTCAGATTTGTATGTTTGCTTTAAATGTACTACACAGATATACTGGGCCAACTCTACTTGATGTAAAACCAATGTAGATGTCGTATCTAACATATTTTCATCATTGGAGCTTATCTCCAAGTTTATTGTGGATTTTTTTTTTCTTTAGAATTGGCCAAGACAGGACTCCACTCGGTAATAGTTTTAGGAGAAAGGTTCCCCCATTGCCACCAATGCACAAAATATCAAAAACATGAAACAATTCCACAGTGAATCAGTGTGTATCTGAGTTTTAATGATTAAATCTGAACTCAGATGTGATTCTCTCTGAGCATTTAGATGTGTTTGTAGCGGGACCTTTTCTACTTCACATTGCTTGAGTGCTCTCAGTCAGGAGGCAGCAGTTACTGATAATATGTGCACATGCCCAATGCATGCACCCTTCCACCAGGGATCTGCAATTGGGTTGAAGGTCATGCTGGGTAGATGGATTCTTAGGAGTCTGTCTGGGGCGACTGCATCCACCGGCTCATTTCTGTTTGCTGTATAATCACTGGTCAGGTTCCTGAACATGTCTGCTGGGAGGTATTGCTTCATTTCCACCAGGTTGTAGTTAAGTCCAGTGCGTGTCTGCAGTGGCTGATGCTGTGATGAGGACGGCAGTTTCCATCAACAGAGCGACTTCCAGTAACTCAGATTATAGAGTGGGGGTCATGGGTCAGCGTTCATTTGAGAGTAGAGTATGTAGTTTGGCTCAGGAGTGGGGGGTGAAGGGGATGTTCCTCCTCAGAGAGCCTCTCTTCTCCTTCAATAAAATCATTTGCTTTGTTTTTTTTTGTTTTTGTTTTTTCCTGTCTGTGGGTACAAGGTATGGGATGTGTGGCTGTCTGGTTGCTTACACAAAGATTGAGATGCTGAAAAACAAGAGCCGTCAAAGGTTAGTGCATCCTCCCTAGCCGCACATGTGACTTTGTTCCATTTCCGTCATCCACTCAAAGCAGGAGTGTTAAGCAATTTCAGAAAATGGTGCTTTGAATTACTCAAGACATATGCAGAGAACTGAGTTGCTATGGCAGCTACATCCAAGTGATGGCAAAGAGATGAGGTGGAAGGTCACTTTCAACACGCACCATAAATTTCCAAGTCTACTATTAAATAGCTTTAGCATTATGCTACACTGGGCGTTGCACAAAACAAGTGTACAGCTTGAAAAATTTTTGTGAATCAGGTGACACGAGCTGGTGCTTTCATCTGATTTAAGATTCACCCAAAGGTAAATTCAATCATAATTTACTTTGCATTCCTTGTCCTTTATATTAGATGTGGTTTACCAAGTGGCCTGTTAAGACAAAGATGCCTTCAAGGCCCCAGAAAATGAATATGAAGATGATAAACTCCTCCTCCTCTGTATCTGTAGTAGTATGGAGGTAGACTAGTCAGCCTAGTCCTCATGAACTGATGAAGCCATTGGACAAACGTCTTTCAAGACAAAACTCAGTCCAGTTGACCTGATTCAATTACCGAGAGATACCTTTGACCCGAAGGAATGAAAATTTACAAAGAGATATAGGTAGGCTTTAATGAAAATTAAAGGTAAAAACAACCATCATCAACATCTAAAACAGTTTGTATTGTGTAAGGCCATGCTGTCATTTTATTGGCCCCTGCCCTGTGGACAATGAGGGCTCGAACTGCATCTATACCCATGATGCTCCCTGATTCCCTACCAGTATTATTACCCCATTCCATTAAAAACACCCCCACACATCAAAAACACAGTACAACTTAAGCCCCTCAAATCACTGTGCATTCTGTTTTGTGTTGTTGAGAGCAGCTATTGCAGGGGGGATGAACGATTTTTTTTGATGATGTTTTTCCTGCCCAGTGGTGTTCTGTAGTGTGTGTGCCTGATGACAGCAGCCTGAAGGGGTGGTAGAGGGGAGGGGTCTTCAGTGATGAGAGTGGCTTTCCTCATCACTGAACATCTATAGTGCTCACAGGAGGGCAGGCTGTTGGGATGTTTGAGTGACAGTGGTCTGATTTATTAATCGGGATAGATTAGCCAGAATAGCAGCAAATGCCATCTCAAAATGCTTAAACTGAAAATGTTCAAAGTCAGTGCAATACTAAAGGAAAAAAAAATGCCAGGTTGCGTTTCATTCATTCATTCATTCATTCATTCATTCATTCATTCATTCATTCATTCATCTTCCAAACCCGCTGGTTGCATTTGAATGAAAGTCAACTCTCCATCATTTCCAATACAGATTCAGCAGCACTAAACCACTGCAAGTAATATATATTATGCACACTGTACATTTTTGCACATTACTTTTTCTTCTCTTCTTACTTGAAGAATAGGTAACAGCCTCGGGAGCATGTCTGACTGCATTTCACTGCCTCCTTGTATGTGCACATGACAACTAAAACCTCGAAACAACTGAAGAAGAACAGGACCACTGAAGACCTGCACCCCTTCACCCACTCAACTAGGCCCACCAAGATCACCAGAACTCGAACAGACCAACAACAGGCATTTAAGGAAACCCCACTGAACCTGTGCATCGGTTCTGTACTAACCCTAACCCTAAATCACCAGGTTCAGAGTTCATGTGTGTGTTGTTGGGCTTCATCTGTGTCTGAAGTGTACATTTCATTGTTTCAGTTCAATAGAGTGATTTTAAAGCAGGGCAACCACCTACCTCTCTATATACTGTATGAAGTGCCTTCACACAGAACCCCAGTGGTGCTTTGAACATTTTTTTATCTGTTTTCAGTGATGTTTTTTGACTGTGTGTGTGTGTTTTATTTTGTTTTTTTTTTTTTTGTCTTTGTGGTTTAACTAACCCTGAACATGGATCAGTCATCTACTAGACTTCCCAGATCTAAGTGTATTTAAGTTTCTTCACTCACCTCAGCTAATCTCTGCTTGTTGGATTCCACAAGCAAATGTCCAGACCTCTGTTGAATGTGCAGTCACAGCCCTAAATGATAGCTCACTGAGCAATTTAATTAGTCTTCACGGGCTTAGAGACTCAAATTTTACTGTGTATTAAAAAAATAAAAAAACACCATATACAGCTGTGAACCTTCTAAAAAGGAATATGGCTCTCATCCCAGACATCAAATACAGCTGAATATACAGCATATTCCATCAGGTAAAGTTGTAACGCTGGTGTTTGTTGTTTTCTTTCCATTAACTCAGGTCTGAAGAACTTTTTTTTTTCTTCTTCTGTTCTTGTCGCTTTCTAGGCAGAAAATACTCTTGAGGGCGTGTTATTGTTTGACAGTCAGGAGGGGTGTTGTCAGTTGTTTCTAGAAAAAACAAAATTAGAATTTTTCTCCACCGCCCACCTATGAATCATGGAGTTTGTGAGTCATAAACTCATTATACTCATCATTCACTTTGACGTATCTGTGTTATTTGCGTTGATGATCTCAGGACGTTTCAGGACATGAATGGTAATCACAAGGAGACATTACAGTTAAATACAGTAGTGGTACAAAACCTTATGTGATGTTATTATGGCAGAAATAAATTATCTACTTTTTAATTTTATTTTAATTTTCCAGTATAATGGATCCGGTACTCATCAAATATTCATCTTGCATAATCACGCAGGAAAAATGAGCAGATCCACCAAGGAAGCTGAGCTCCATCGTCTTCTATTACCGGATTCAGAAAAGCAGAAGATGGGTCTGATGAAAAACATGTTCTAGAGGATAAAGTGTCACTTCTGCTTCATTCCAAACTTATTGAGCAGATGAAGCATCAGTATTCAACCGGCACAGAGAAACACGCTGTGAATGACTTGGGGTTGGTTAAGATGCATAAATGTCCGATAGACATGCTGCAGGAAAACGCTGCCTCTCAAACTCAGGTTTTCCGGACAAAAGCCTCTGAGGTTTGCAGAGCCTGTGGCACTTTCCTCCCCCTTTGTGTGTATGTGAGTGAAGTACAGTGTGTAATTCTGAAGAGACCGAGCTATCCGGCTTTATTGAAAAGGTCTCAGGGTTGTAGGAAACAGGATGGTTTTGATTAGATGTTGGAAGTGTGTGACGCCGCATTACAGGCTGAAACACACTTTGTGCAGTTTGAAGAGTAGACTCGCTTTACTGGCACAGGAAAGAGACTCTGAGCACATCTGTTTGGTCGATAATAAATAGGAAATCACGCCTCACCTTGGCTCCACAAAGGAGGTGGAGGACTCGAGACTGTCTCCATCCAATGAACTCAAGAGTTTTGTACACCAAGTTAACCATATTTAGATGCAGTTGGTTTTATAGAAATATGAACAATGGCCAATAGAAATATGAACAATGGGGAATAATCAGTTGGTAAGGCACCGGGCTGGTGCATAGGGAACCTGGGTTCCATTCCCAACATGAGCGTTCATTGAGTTGTGTCCGGAAGGGCATCCGACGTAAAAACTCCCGCCAAATCAAAATGCGAATCGGATTCGCTGTGGCGACCCCGGAAGGGAAAAGCTGAAAGACATGCATGAACAATGGCGAATATTTTGTGTTTTATATGACTCATGTTCAAAAATAAGCCTCGCCACAAGAATGATCTGTTTCCTAATATATTGTAGGTGACTACAGCAGTATGATGATTAAAGCATTTTTGGAGTTTGCATCTTTCAAGATAAAAGTAGACGGTGTCAGTGCAGATCTGTCACTTCTGCCACATGCACTGCAGGAAAGAATATTACGCGTATTTATTTTCACTGAGGCACTTCACTGAAAGGCAACTCAATGAAAGATGGTCACAGTCCCAGTCAAATCATATTTTCAGTTGTAGTGTTTATTCCTATTGTATCGTTTCATTCTAGTGTCTCTTAATATTTGGATGTGCTACATAAACCTACCCCCAACTCAGTATCAGCATCAGCTTCGAGCCCGGGTTACCCATGGAACTTTTTCAACATGTAGTGTTACTACAGCATTAGCGGTAAATGCTCAAGGGAGGAGCTAAAATTGGAAAGACAGAGAAAACACCCTAATACAGTGTAAATAGTGAAACATGTGTGTGTGCCAGATATGAGGCATCCATCCATCCATCTACTCACTTATCCATCCATCATCCATCCGCTCACTCATCCATCCATTCACCCATCTACTGATCCATCCACTCAACCATCCATCCATCCATCAAATCCATCCATTTACTCAACGATTAAATCTTCATGAGGGTCACTGAGCCAATGACAGCCTAGGAGTGTCACCAATTCACCACAGTGTGACATATAAAGATGAGTTACTCTCATATTCACATAGACTTAGACTTCCTTTATTGTCATTACACAGACACACACAATGAATCTGGTAATGAAATGTCATAGAATT
>JAPTHA010000018.1:13814586-13824703 GCA_029814585.1 Gymnapogon annona | reverse complement strand
TGGATAGAATGAAGAGATAGAAAACAACCCCCTTGTTTTTGAGACAAGTACATCACAAGTCAACTCATATGAAAAAGTCGATGGAAACGTCATTTGGATATTTCTCTCACAGAGACAACCACAAACCTGAGTCTGACGCAAACATAAGTATACCCGACTAAGCCCGTCTGCTATCAAAACCTTTTCACCTGGTGAACAGATGAATGCACATCCAATTTATACTGTCAAATAATCCAATTTTCTGTCGACAAATATAGTGTATAATTTTCATATCCACACACAGTATGGTCTCACAGGAAATTTGAAATTACTTGTTCTGACTGACTGTGTGGCTCCAGCATGGAAATAAAAAATAGAGGGAATGTATATCGATGCCTGAGGCTCTAAATGCCACAAATGTTTTCACTGACTTGTCAACTGGATTATTTTTTTCTTCTTTTTTTGGGGGGTATTTTCTAAAAACTTGACCTTGTGTCCCTTCTGGAGTTCTATATGGCAGTAATTTCAGACAGACCAGTTGAAATGGATGTTAACAGACCATGTTTGCTGGTACTGACATGGCCACGATCCAGCCTCCTGCAATTATAAAATGATCTCTTGTCAAAAATGCAACATCACATCCAAGCTAGAGGGGGAGAAATGCTAAAGTTACAATAATATGTCAAGTTTCTGGACAGGTCTGTTGTCTTTTTTTTCATGTGTTTGCCATAAAAAACTGAATATTGGGAGCTAGACGCAGAGTTACTGAAAATGAAATACCAGTTTAAGGGAAGTCCAATTAATCTTAAATCTTGTCTTGCTGTTTGCCTGGTTGACATGCAGTAAATATGTTTTTATTGTCGTTGTTGTTTTCAGGTTGATCTGAGCAAACCAAATTTGGAAGAACGTGTACCATTCAGCAGACACCGGCTCTGTCTTGACAGCAGCACTGGCTGGGTTTGCACGGAACACAAAGAGCTGGATACAGATTTAGAATGGGAAGTCTGTGTATCTGCTGCTCTGGCATGGAACATTTGCACAGGAGATGCTGTCATCTGCTTCTCAGAGGCAAACAAAGACCAGGAGGATGCGTTCCAGTCAAAGGCCAGTGCCAAATGGAACACAAGTATGGAAGATCTAAGCATTATGTTTAGGAACTAAATTATAGCATATAATTCTGAAAGCAAAAAAAAAATAAAAAAGGCAGGACAGTTCAAACGTGGCTCCAAAGTTAAAGCGCTGTCAATAAACAGCAGTCGACTAAAGCCTTCATCGGGTGAGAATATGTCACGTCAGTTCTTTGTTTACATCCTGTTCCACCTTTTAAAACCTGCCAAAGAGCAAACGCAGCTCCAAGCACCATGAAAGGAAAGGTGACAAAAGCGACGTGACAGCGTTCACTTCTCTCCGCTTTATAAATTCTACATTAAGGACATATTTTTAAAGTTAAAATGCCAATTAGCAGAGCCTCGTCTTGGACTTATTATGAATCATTTTGCTCAAACTGGCACCGTGTCCGGAGGGAACACCACAAATATTTCATGAGCTTTCACGAGTGTGTGAAAGAGCGGCTCTGACGTTCCCACTGTACTCGGCGCTGTAAATGTAGAATGTGCTCCTTCCTGCTGATACTGGTGATTTGTGCTGTTAATAGACACAGCTGATGTATTGACCTCTGTATGAAAGTCATGCGTAGGTACATAGTAGGTGTTTGTCTTCGGTGTCACCTGGACGTCAAGCACCTCTGAGTTATGTTTGGCAGCGAGCTCAGTCAATTTGTTCACACTGCAGCTCCATTTTATAGCTCATATAAAGGCATTAGGACGTAAGGGTGTAAATTACATTCACTAAAGACCAGTGCTTACAGACCATACTGATTTAAATGACCGAATGAGCCACGATGTTCTTTAATTAACCCCCGAAGACCTAAACCGCCACTAGGGACCAAAAGTATCATTGATCTAAAATGTTCAATAGCTTTGTAACCATGAATCCTATCAGTACATGTTAATAACTGGTGTGAAATGCGCATTGTCATCTTTCATGGTCATCAGATATGAGACATTGGGACATTCAGAGGTTCTGTAGTGAATATAGACAAATCTTCCGAAACACAGACAAAACACATAGAATACATGTACAGTTGGTTTTCTTCTGTTTGTCACGGCGTGTTGCTACCTTAAGTTTTCTTGCTGACAGTTTCCTACCTTGAGGTTGAGAGGTTGTAGGCCCCCTCGTCCCAGTTGATGGTGCGGTGCTTGCCGAAACTGCGGCTTCTGCAAGAAAACTTAAGGTAACAACAGCAACACGCCGTGACAAACAGAAGAAAACCAATTGCATTAGTTAAGAAGTATGGCAAGAAAATGAACTGCATAGAATACATGTAGTTTGACTAATGATGGCGCTTATATATATTTATTTGTTAATGATGCGTTTTGCGTAGAAAAGTCACTTTTCTTCAAATTTTCAGCTCTAATATATTAATCTTTGAAATTATTGAGTACTTTATGAATGCTTATATGGTGAATAATTATACATAGCAGCTCAAAACAATATTTTTCCAGTCTTCTATCCGTTAATGTTGTGTTTATATCAAGTCTTTATGTCCAGACTAAACATGGGGCAAACCAGCATTCAAACGTTAAAACTCAAAACACTAGAGCTGTTTACATTTACCAATTAGATCTGAGCAATTATCTTCTCATGAACCTATGAATGAACTCCTACACACATATTACTTACATACACATTACAATGTATGTCTTAACTGTTAATCCAAGTAAAGCAATCAAACAACAGCAAGAAGCTATAACATTATACATATGTAATTCTCTTACACTGCATCCCTTAAATATTTGGATATTTCTGTTATGTTTTTCTCTTATGTGCCTTCTCTTGATTATATTTTCGTGTTTTATTGTTGAATCACTTTGTTTTTATCTGTGGCTGGAGATCTTTTATTCAAGGAAAGCACTCCGCAGAGCTTGTGGATGAAATGCATTATATAAACACACCTGCCATGGATATTTTAGAGGCATATAGATGGCATATGGATGGCTTGTTTGTGTACTTCAAATAAACATTAATCGAAGTACATTTTGGCTTAGAATACTAACTCCAATATACACAATGCATTTTGTACATATGGTAACGCATGTAACTGTGGTCTGATGTGTGTTTGGACCCAAAAGCAACACTTTATTATCTATTATAGTCCATTATCTATTAACAGTTTTTATTAAGAGGTAAGTGGAAGCAGACAGTAGAGGGAGAGGGGAGAGCTCAGGTCAGCGGGTGAGTAAACACAATTGGAACCCGGGTCCCTGACGTGTCCAGTACCTCAAGGTCAGAAAGGCATGCAGGATTCCGGATCCAGTAGAAGTGCTTTTTACTTTAACATGGACTGGAACTTTAGTCTTGTTTGGAGTTCGTCTTGATTGGACTAAGAAGTTAGTCTTGATTGGACTAGAACACAGATGTTTACAGGCAATGCAGGTTGAGGCCGGAGCTACCATGCCATCACAGACAGAGTCGGAAATAGGATCCACTGAGGACCTTGTCGTCAAAGGCAGGAGGCTACGGTTTACAGAGACGAGGAAACCCGGTCAGGATCAGGCCAGGCCTGAACCGGGAACCGGGTAAGAACAGAACGCTGGAGAGTCAGCCATTCCAAAGCCAGTCAGACAATCACACCAGTCCAATACAATGAGTGAGTGGAGCCCGGCTGCTGATAGGCTGGCCAGCTGATTAGGCACAGCTGGGGGCGACAGGTGGACCTGATTGTAGCCGACGAGGCGTAGAAAGGCGAGGAAGCAGACTGTGACACGATGTTATAGAACGCATAAATAACCAAAGCATAATCTAACACGGTTAAAATAATCACTTTAAATTATAAACACAGCTTGAAACGGGATATCTGAACCAGCTATCAGAGTATTTATCAATGCCATCCCATCCTAAAAGGCACAATTACTGAAACATACTTTCCATTTTACCCCTTTGCAATAATAGCACTGTTACAATTTAATTATTCTCCACCAACGTTTAGTTAAGTATGTGTGCAATGTACACTGATATTTAACTTAGATATTTTAAAAGACAATAAGCATTGACTTTGAGTGTTTTTGGATCAGGAGTATTTTATGGTTTCTTCTTCTTGAAGTCCTCCTCTCCTTTGGTATGTACTATATGTCTTGTTATTCTGTCCTCTCCAGCTCCAATTTCCTGTTCTGTCCATGCCCAGGTGTTTACACTGTGGATGTTCTTTGTGGCATATCTATAAATGTGCTCCTCCAGCTTTATTTTTGCTTTCCCCCACTCAGACCCAGTTTATGGTTGACAGAACGTTCCGTGTCAAGTGTCTTCTTTCAATGTCCGTTTCCTCTTGGCCTTAATTCTACTTTTCTTCCTCTTTGTCACTCCATCCCTACAGCCGACCTCCAGTATTTTTCTGAGTCATCTTTGGTAGAAAACATTCAGTCTGGTGTTTATCTTGTGACAATGGTGGAGGAACGACAGCCGTTAAATATCACTGCTGACGAACGTTTTCTAATAAACCTCCAAAAGGTCATCATTTACTTATGAACAACATCCAGCGGAAGCAAATGTGTCCTTAAAGCTTTCCTTCCACTTTTTCCACCCGGTGAGTGATCAAATGTAGCCTTGTTCATCAATCTTCCAGTTGAGTATCACGAGCAACCAGGTTTTAATTTAGTTAAGCTGAGAGGCATGTAATTAATTCGCCATAAGCAGTAATGACTTGCATTGTAATGTAGCATGTAATCACATCCTGTCTAAAGAGAGAATGCTGTGGTGTTTGCCTGCGTGTCTAGATATACCGACCTGCCGCACATGCTCCTCTCAGAAATAGATTCAGCCTCTTCTGTTTCCACTTTGAAGTCCTTCAAAGGCATCCCACCCCCCCCCTTTTTTTTTGTTACACAGACATGAATACATTCCGAAGAAAAAGTAGGAAACAAGGTGCGATTGGTTTGACGACGGTGAGAAAAAGTGGGAAAAGGAGTATTATCCTCTGCATTGCAGGCCCCAAATAACTGAGTGTCCTCTGTGCACTGGGCTGTGGCAGATTTTAATCAGCTCTTGGCCTCAGTCCTGGTGTGATGTTCACTGTGGGAGCACGAGTTTCACACCAGTCACACTGAGGACCTCTTAATGACACCGAAAAAAAAGGCCTAATAATGCAGGACATCAATTATCAATAGAGCAGTCAGCTTAACGCTCCGAGTTAAATGCGTGGCAGCTTAAACCACAAGAGCACTGCGGTGAAAGTGTGTATTTATTTCCTCTCATGCAGGGAGGCTCTTACACAGGACATTATTTAGCGGCGCATCACCTCCCATTGAGTAAGAGCTCCTTCCCTTCATCACTTTATCTTTCTTAGTTGAACTTTGTGGTTGAGAACACCGATGGGCAATACTAGATGAGAAGTATGAAGCGCTAATTAACTAACATGAAATGCCCTCGGTGAGAACATATCAGGCCAAAAGCCATTTCCAGTCGTCGTATGGCATCATCTGCATTGTAATCAACCCAGAGCGATGCCCGCGTGGGTCTGTCTGACAGAAGACAAGCTTTCTGCATTCAGGTGATAAATGGCGGCTGGCTACTGCCTGTCACAATCATTTCTGCTCTGACAATTTCAGGGATTGTCAGCAAAGCACGCTTCATGAGTAATAAACGTGGCTAAAGCTGCAATAAATAATTTTGCGTTTCCAGGAGACGAAAAAAAAAACACCAGGCAGACAAGTCGAACCGCACGACGGCATAAAGCATTGCGTTGAGTCCAGGCCCAGGGAACGCTAACACAGATGCCATCCTCAATTTCAGCATGTCACACACATAAACACAGCCGGTTTGCATCAGAGTGAAGAAAATCTTTAAATATTCCATGGCGCGTATACTTACCTTGGTGTTGTTTCCCCCTCTACATGTGAGATGCCCAGTTTGTGTGTTCTCATGTGTGCAGAGGTACTTTAGAAAACCCAGGTCATGCGGACGGATCATGTGGCGTTATTTGGCAGATGAAGCCGCAGTAGAGGATTCGGAGCCCGCGGCGACAAAAATAGGTTAACCGAGGCTAGATCCGCAGGGGACTCAGTCCCATAGGCTCCCTGGGAAAACACTTCACAGGACAGGAAGCATCGCTAATACCCCTCTATTGCCGCCACCACCATCGCTGCAAGAATTTACAATTAACAAGGATGAACAATCCTTTGGTACCTGAATGTCTTGTTAGATTTACTCATTTTTAATCAAACAAACCTGTCAAACTAACAAGTAGATAATGTTACCAATACCTTAATATTGTATTATAGCCAATTAATCCATACACACCTGATTATTAAATAAGACATATTTAGTGGATTAAGACATCACTTCAAACGTAAGACCATTGTTCTCAAGCACAATTTACTTGACTGTGTGGAGTTTGTATGTTTTCCACATGTTTGCAGTGATTTTCCCTGAGTTGTCTGACTTCCTCCGACAATCTTCAGATGGCAATAAATGTACCTCTGGGTCTGGGCCTTAATTGGTTAACTCTAGGCTTCCCAACCTGAGGCCCAGGTCCTTCTCAGGGGTCACTGAAGAACACGTTGTGTGTAGGGCTTTGTCTGAGGTTGTCACGACTGCATTTGTTTATTAAATGCATTCTGAACACATTTACTGGACTGTCAGGTATAGGGTGTACGCTGGGACAGGTATAGAGCTACAGGAGGTGGAAGTGATATTAATCACAGAAAAGTAGGACCAAAAAAAACTAAAAACAAACAACTGATATTAATTTTGGGAGGACTTTCTTCTTTGGTGTGTTTGTGTTTCTTTCCTTGGGTGCAGGTTTAGGGGTATCCAAGGTATTAAAAATTGTTGTCAGCCCCTGTTTTAACAGATGATCTATATTATCCTCATAATTAACATAAACTACAGACATTTAAAGCCTCCACAGCACAGCTCAGCGGCACAGGAGGAATAGGTGTGTAGGTGGAATGTTGTGTTTTTCTTGTTTAGTGCGAATCTCCACATTAACATAACCTACCTTTCATGGCCCGCTTCCAGTTTGAATCTGTACTCCTCATATTGCATGAAGTGTCTTATATTGTCATCTCTGCACAGGAAATATAACACATACAGTATATACATACCAACAATTATAACAACTGATGATGCTGTTCCAGAGCATTTTATTTATATATGTACTGTATGTGTGTGTGCTGTGTGCCCATGGAGAAAATAACCTACTGGATGCATAGAAGTACGATCTTCTATAAGACATGGTAACCATTCTTAAATTACATGGAAAATGTACCATTACACCACATGGACTCAGTTCCATATACCTGATATACACCACATGGACTCAGCTCTATATACCTGATATACACCACATGGACTCTGCTCTATATACCTGATATACACCACATGGACTCAGCTCTATATACCTGAGCTGAACTTGTGGGACGGAGGAGGTATGAGGTTAACATGTGTCTCTCTGCGCAGTTCTTATAGTTAATGTCTGGTTTTGTTGTGTCTGGCTTTGTTTTTTCTCATCCTGTTTTGTCTCGTCTCCTGCCGGTTGGTTTTGTTTTGTTTTGGCTGTTGCCTCTGGCCCTGTTAGTGGGTGGGGGGTGAGGCCTGCTGATGAATAAATGTGACCGTATTGTGGTGTAATGTAATGTTGTTGTCTAATGAAAATATATCAGTCGTGCACTAAAGGCCAGCAAGGCCTTTTCTGCTGCCCTAAACATAATCAGGAATATATTTTTTTCCACAAATATGTATTAAATTATTCTCCTTGGTCTATACTCATTTCATAGATTTCCTAAGTTGGTTGCTCAGCTTGCAGCCTCAGGTGGAGATTTGGAGGACGGGGTTAATGTTAGACTTTCTATCCAATCCTTATTCACTATCATGTTGCCAGGGTCCAAAATCTGCCTCTGGGCCCTCAGAAGCGACAGTGCTGGTGCATGAGAGCTTAAAGTGAATGAGAATGGACCTGTGGCGTTAACCAATCAGCGTCAAATTTGGCTTCACTGGGGCCCGCTAGCAGGCCTACAGTGTCACCACATGCACATCTTTTGGTTGGAAACGCTATAGAGAGAGACAGAGCTATGCAAAGCTGTGCAGAGCAGACTTGAGCAGACACGTCAATGTGATAAACAGGAAATAAGGAAATTGATCATTTGTGTAGCACGACAAGTTGTTTTAGTTTTTTTCAAACCACAATGGCTGAAAGAGGTGAAGACATCGATGTGGTTTCAGATGTAGTTATAATGCCATTCTCAAGAAAAACTTTTCAAGAAAAGCTAGACACTGTAAAGAGAGGCCGGCCGACCTGTTGGCAAGTATGACTTGGCAAGAAAAAGGATTTATCCAACACTTTCAAGTTGATGACTACGAACGGTACACCTTGGTGGCAGGCTCCGAAAAGTAAGTTAATATTATTATTAAAAGTATATTATTAACAGATATGAATAATAAGGTATTGAATTGAATATATACTGTGGATAGATCGCTTGGCACCGGACCGCACCCGGGTGCTGACACCGACCTGCGGCGTGTCCTCCGGCAGACACCAACCAGTTATATTAATCTACTAATATAACCCTGTTATACTTGACTTTATGTTCAGGTGATGCAGTTGTACGTGTTTTGGTCTAAATGCATCACGTGTAGAGCCGAGGTGGATTAAGTCAGGTAGGGCATCACTGCAGGCCCAGGTCTAAAATGTATGGCCCACTAATGAAATATATAGAGTGGACTACAGGGATGTTAAGGGGGCACATGCCGGTGATGCAGGTCAGGACGTGGGAGGGGGGTGTGAGGGGCATTATACTACTTCCTCAGTTTCTCATGCTGTTGTACCCCTTATTTACCTCTTCCCTACCTTCAGCAACATTTCTTTGAGGGGGTGTGGTGTTTGTTACCCCCTAGTACCGGGGGGCCAGATGATGATTCACAAGTTTTGCTAAGTAGTGTATCATATTATAGTATAGATCATACTGGAGGTATTTAAACCCTTTGAAGAAAATGGAAGTTTTGCAAATGTGTGTTCTTAACCAAAACAATGTGAGATACAAATGACAGTGGAACCGTTGTATTGGTTTGTTCAGAACAATTAGATTTCTTTTTTTTTTTTCAGTTTGTATCTGAACTCGCATGATAAAATTCTAAAACAGTGCACTAACAGCTGTGACCTGACTAAGAATGACCACTAAATCAATGATTGGGCACATCCCGATCACTTTAAAGAGCATTTCATGGGTTCGGTTCATGGAAGGGTTGACATGAGGTGTGACAGTAAAGTGCTGAAAGTGTTTTCAGTCACTTATAATGTCCACTTAATGCGAAATTGTAAGTGTCAAAGCTATAAAGTGTTCTCTGTTGAGTCCTTCATGGTTCTGGGGTGTTGTGTGATCCTGTGTCCTGGTGACATCCCTAAACTCCTGCTCATTATTCATCCTCTCTGTCTGTGTCTTTTTAATCATGCAGTGACTTAAATTAGATTCCGAATGGGGCTAAAGTTACATTTCTATAAAAAAAAAAAAGCGGTGAAATTGACTTATTAAAATAGGAAAAGGGTAGTTTGGAGAAATAAAGTGATGTTTCAGATGGTGATGTTTTCTCAGCCTTATTGGCCAGTAACAGGAAAAAAAAAAGCATGTAAGAACTCATCAAAAATTTATCAAGCTTCATTACAGGCACATTGCCTCTTACATTTTTAACACAATAACAAATAAAAAGCAACTGAATTCCAAAAGTTGTTATTATTATTATATGTGTTTAATACTTTATTTTGTGAAAGCACCAGGAGCCAAGTAGGTGTAAAAATAAAGATACCTGCCTTTAAAAGTTTAAAAGGTTAGATCACTTTATTTTCCATATAGAAAATTAAGCCTCTACATTTTACACACAATATAAAGACCACCTATTAGTGGCCTTAGCATGAACACATTAACTGCCATCAATGGTGCCTTCAGATCTCCATCTGTCAATGACAGTGAATGGAATGAATCCATATTGATCTGTTTTAATGACGGAGGAAACTGGATGATACAGAGAAAACTAGTCAACACAGAAAAATACAGGCACATCATCACACTGCCCATTTAAGACATGACTA
>JAPTHA010000018.1:13726384-13739138 GCA_029814585.1 Gymnapogon annona | reverse complement strand
TCTCTTACCTGTGACATATTTGCCTTCTGACTACCTCATGCAACATTATGTGCAATAGTTCTTTTTTTATACCTGTGTAATATATGCTTATCGCAACATTTTATTAACATTTCTAATCATATATATTTTTCTTGATTGGTTTTATTTATTTTATCTTCGTTGGTTTTACTTATAATGTGCAGTTTATTCATGTTTTTAATGTGCAGTTTATTCATGCTATTTATTTATATACAGTCTTCTCGTTTAATTGTTAGTTAGCTACCTGACTCGGACACACACAAATAATTCCTATGTACCTGTGTTTTTTTACACAAATGGCAATAAAGCGTATTCTATTCTTCTCTATTCTATTCAAAAGATAAAAGAATACTGGTGCAGGTGAGACCACCACACTAATGCCCCATGAGGGGGTCCAAGTCTGTCTGTGTTTTTCTCTGTCCTGAGGAGGACGGAGGGGGCAGAACCAACTTCCACCCCTCCAACCCACTTTAAGTTTAATCAACTGTGGAAAAAATAGCTAACGCAGAGAATGTTTATCTCTTTTTAATATTATGTTTTTACACTTATTTTCCTAACTTATAATATTTTCATTCCTTTCCAATCATCTAAAGCTGTTTTAATATACCTTTTATTTTTACAATGGCATTCTGAATTAAAGTTTCATGTGTACAAATGAAATAGTTTTGTTGCCAGTAACTTCAAAACAGAGTCCCCAGATGCTCCAGATAAACATTAGATTTGATGAGTGTTTTCCCTGATGTTAACGATTCTGTGGCTCAGCCCGAGCTCTAACAGTCTGCGAACCTTTAGAGAGACATAATGAAAAACCCAAACTGTGCTTGCTCCTGCTTATTTCCTCAGTTGATCATAAAAAAAAAAAGTGCATAATTTCTACCAAGTCAACTCCTTTGTGGTTTTCTCAGGAGGTTTTAATGGTTTTTGACTCCAAGTCAGAAAATTAAATTTAGCAGTAAATTGCCTCTAGAAGAAATATTCATCTGAGGTAACAATGTGTAATCATACTTAAGGTGTTTTCCATTCCGTAACATGCCGACATTTGACTTAACAGCTGAGTTGCACATCCCTGCATGTGGATTCCGCTGTTGTTCCGAATCTGTCTGATGCTGAAAGCTATGAAACCGAGACATAAAGTCCTTACAGTTCATGCAACATTCCTATTCCTGTTTTATTTTTATTTTTTTTTCCTGTTTCCAGAGTTTTCAAAGTCGCCTTTTTTCTCTATATATCCCTGTACTTTTAGTCTGGGCTTCATTACAGTCTCTGAACTCAAAAACATTAAGGATGCCCTCTGAAACCCCACAGAGAACATGTGAGGGGTGTAATACCCGTGTGTGTGTGTGTGCGTGTGTGTCTGTGGAGGATACTTCACTGTCAGAGTTGAATTATCTGTTTCAGGTTTCTGTCTGGCAGAGACCACTGAGACCCGGAGGACGAGCACAATAGATCTGTCTTCATATATTTTAGGTCTTACACAAAGTACATAATCCAATATTAACTACTTTTTACACGGAAAAAAAAAAATTCAAAAAGTGCCCTCAATCCACCTGACTATTCATTACAGGACGTACGTGTCAAAAAAGCAGCAGCTCCGTGGCCTTCGTTAGAGACTCGGGCTGGTGTGTGAGCTCATTAACTTTTATGAATATCAGCCTCCCCTTTATCAGTCCGTTGCCTGGATATGTTTCCCCTTGATTATCTTTAACAACCAAAAAGCAGCTCACGGGCTCTCAAATCCACAAAGAAACATCAAGGTTCAAACACCTGCAGCCGTATTTATCGTTGCATTCAGAAACAACCCGCAACAAATGTTTTATCTCAGATTCAACTTCAAGCTTCAAGATACAGTAAGCCCCGCTTTATTGCACGTTCTAAAAATAACATAGATGAAATCTGCCAAATAGTCAGCTTTATTTTGAACAATTATTATATATGTTTTGAAGATGTAAAACCCCTCAACAGAATTTATAGACTTTTCTCAGGTAGACGTTAACATTTCCTCACATTTCTCTCTCGTTTAAACGCTCTCCCAGTTCAAACCTTCAAAGGTTAAAAAAAAAAGTACAGTATTATAGAGTGAAACCAAAGTTCAAAACCTTTTTGCAAGCCCAAACATTTGTTTGAGAAATACAAATATAAACACTCACTCATTCACTCCATCATTTTCTGAACAAATATAAACATTTTCCTAGAAATAAATGTGATAACTTTTAGAAATAACAAATTACATTTAATGATCAACCTAGCCTCGGGTGGCTCGGGTGGTAGGGCAGGTAACCGAAGGGTTGGCGGTTCGATTCCTGCTCTCTCCTGATCATGTGCCGGTGTGTCCTTGTGCAAGACACCTCACCCCCCTTGCCCATCCCTGTATGAATGTGTGTAAATGATGACCCTGAGATGAACTGTCGACTTGTCCAGGGTCCCCCCTTGCCTTCGCCCTGAGTCGTTGGGATAGGCTCCAGTGACCCCCGCGACCCTGCAAAGGATTCAGCAGATTTGGAAGAATGGAATGAATGAATGATCAAATGATTTCAAATGTTCCTCTGACCATCCTGGCGCTAATTCAACCTAAGATTAATTTATTGCGTAATGGCGTCTACAGCCACGTAACTCCTACCTTCCTTCATCATGTCCACAAATCTAACTGTTTGTGCGATGGTTGTCGTGTTGCTCTGTCTTTTCTTCTGTCACACCGTGTGTGACCTCAGGTGTCTTTGTCAGTGCAGAACGTTTCGTCGACATTATGGGTTCTCGTCAAGGAGAAAACTAGCAAACATACAGTTAGCCAAAAAAAATCTGCAAAACAGACAGACCCTGAAAGGTGAACCCCGAGGGACGACTGTGGAGCATTCGAATGTCCTGCTGTGTTTACTAGTTGATTGTTGACATATCTGACTCTGTGTCTAAGTTAACATTTGGTCATATTTACACTGTTGCTGTTGTCGTGGAGCAGAAAAGAGGCGTCTGTGAACGAGATGAGGAATAACTTAGAAAAGCCCCCCTCGAACCTCCGAGTAGGACTGCCGTCAGTGCTGTCAGAAACCAGGCCTGTTTATGTCCAGACAGAAATCATTCTCCTCTAAAAGGCAGCTGACAGCCCACTGGGAGATTGCCCAAAGGCACCTGAGCAACTGTCAAACCAAAGAAGCAAAATCCTCTGGTCCGGTGAAATGAAGAATGAACCGTCTGACCATAATTCCCAACGGTGAAGTGGGAGGAAACGAGGCACTCAGCATAACCTCATTATTATCATCCCTACAGTCAAACACAGTGGCAGCGCGTGGGGGTGATTTTCCACAAAAGGGACCGAGAGACGAGACAAGTTCGAGGGTAAGATGGATGTGGAAATATTTAAAGCCTGACAAGGGGACGTCAGGACCGGACTAAAGGTTTAGATTCCAGACAGAAAAGTGGACTGTAGAGAAGACACAAGAGCGACAGGAAACTAAGGCGTCACATTGAAGGATGGGCTTTAATTGACTGCTGTAAACCACGGCTGAGATTTGACCAAAAAACTTGTGTCACATTAGCGGCTCAATGTTAGCATTACAGTGTTTCAACCAACAGGTGGGTGGGATCATGACAGCGCTACTATTAGGAGATGGAGGAACCACTAGCAGTGCTTTCTGCTTGACCTCAGATGTAATTTACAGAAGGACCAGAGCACCGTTCAGCAGGTCCAGACATAAAGAACAAGACCAGAAGGACCAGACTACGTTCCAAGTCAACAGGATATGAAACGGTATTAAGTGATGACAGCACTTTAAAGGAGAATTATGAAATGATGCAATTCATTTTTCTTGCCGTACTTTCTATAACTAGTACATTTGTTTTCGTTAGTCACGGCTGCTCCGAGGAAGGTGGCAGAAGCCGCCGAAACTGTCAGCAAAAACAGAAAAGGTAACAACACCAACACACCATGACTAACAAAAACAAATGTACTAATTATGAAATGAATTTGTTGAAAAAAAACAAATACACATTTTTGTGTCATTTTTGCCTTGTCACCTGGTGTCTCTGCCGTGACCTCACATCAAGAGATACTCAGAACCATGAGTCCTTTCAGCTTTTCCCTTTTGGGGTCACCACAGCGATTCTAATTCGCATATATTATTTGGCAGGAGGTTTTATGTCTGATGCCCTTCCTGACACAACCCTTGAAGTTATCCAGGCTTGGGGAGCGGCACAATTAGACACACGCCCCCTTGTGGCTACAATAGGCGGCAGCGTGAAGGGTCTTGGCCAAGGACCCACATCAAAAAGAGGTTTTGGATGTTGAACGTGAACTGTGAACTGGGACACACTGAACAACTAATGGAGTTGCAGTTTATTATTATCAGTGAATGACTAAATCATAATAATATAGGGGTAGATGCATTGTGTAGAACTGTAGGTACGTTAGCTATTTTTGATTCTCTTCCTGGAATTTCCCCGAGTGAGACAAGTGAAGGTATATCTAATCTAATCTATATTAAATGGGTTTTTTTTATTTACATTGTCTTAGTTTGCATCTACATTAGACTTATACTTCCTTTATTGTCATTACAGAGACACACGATGAATCTGGTAACGAAATGCCATAGAATTGGCAGCTGATAACATAAAATAAATATGGAAAATAGAAAAGTGCACAGTTGCTGAAATTAATCCAAAGCCAAGAGTGTCTGCAGTGTAGATGTGACAACACACATAGTCAATATAAATAAGAATAAATAAGATGGTCAATGTAACAATGTAGAACGGTACTATAAACAATGAAAATACTGCACATCAATATAAACAGTACTATAAACAGTGTAAATACTATATATCAGTGTAGAGAGTAGCCAGTACTATAAACAGTGAAAGTACCACATATCAATGTAATTAATGATACCATTTGACACTTGTGGGGGTTTTCAGCACTTTCTTAATCATGTTTCTTTTTACAGATTTGTTTTTTAACAGATCATGAGCTCTAGTCAGATTTTTTTATGAGAAGCCTCTCTTCTTTTTTTTTTTTAATCTCCAAGAGTCATAATTCAATGGCACATTGTGAAATTCTCACCTCTCTGTCTAGAAAAGCACATCAAGACCAGTGACGTCCTTCTCAGTCAGTACGTGGGATGAAACAGCTGATGTCTGCTGTTGTTGTCTGATGAGTGTTTGGGATTTTTCTCATCATCGTCTTCAACCTCTAGTTTCAAAGAGAGGACCAATCGCACAACAAACGTCAAACGAAGACCTCTGGTTCCTCATTCCTGGATCATAATAAATTAGATGTACCCACAGTTTGCAGAAATGAGCAACTGCAGCATTTGATTGTGGAAATTGTTTTGGATCCTGGAGTTTCAGTCCAGGCCTGAAAATAAGAGGGTCTCTGGAGGGACCTGAAAATGGCATTGAGTGGCACCCTCAGTCCAACCCAATTGAGATACATTGATTCTGACAAGATGGATGGCAGAATCTTCCAAATGAAAGGTGTGCCAGGATGGAAGGATCATTCCAAAGAACCCTGGAGGCTGTGACCGCTGCCAGCGCAGCTTTAAGACACTATTAAATGCAGGTCTGAATACTTACCAGAGTGGAATATCTCAGTCTTGCATCTTTAATGAATTAACAGATCACCCAAAAAGAACCACTTTTTGTTTTGTCGTCGGGTAACCGGATACATTAATTACCCCGCCCCCAAAGGGGAGGCTGGAGGTATTGTTTTTGGTTTATTGTGTTCGTTTCTTAACACTATAGGCCTAAAACTATTGGTTGAATTCATAATAATGGGGTTTATACATTGGCAGTCATCCAGAATATATCTCATTACATTTTGGGGAAAGTAGGTCAAAGTTCAATTTTTTACTGAATTTTTTTCCCCATTTACTTACATTAGGTCTATAAAAACATATATTTTTGTTTCAATTACTTCAAACTTGGCTATTTATATACAGCACAAGCAAAGGCTAGGCATTTTACGCTTTATTTTTATACCATTTACATCACATTGTGGCACTTGACCATTATCAAGGATACCAAATGGGGTTTATAGATAGATCGCCAGTTACCCAGAATAGATGTCATTACATTTTCAAAGAATACATCAAGGCTAAAAATGTTTTGAATTTTTCTAAATCTTGCTATTTACTTGTAATGAGTGAAATATGTATGAGAGGGATGACCCTCCGATGAACTGGCAACTTGTCCAGGGTTCCCCCCTGCCTTTGCCCTTGAGTAGCTTGGATAGGTTCCAGTGACCCCGCGACCCTGCAAAGGATAAAGCGGGTTTGGAAGATGAATGAATGAATGAATGTACGAGAGGCACGTGTTGGATTTGCCACTTGTTGTATCCACTTGTTGGATTTAATATGCTTTCCCCTGTTTTTTCATGATCTAAATAAACATAAATATATCTTGACATTATGTACCTTCTACACATATTAGGTTGTGTCAACATTTTGGACATTAAACTCATACTGAACAGCTAAACCTCATGGATGAATCACAAATCTGCTTATTGTGATCACATTCTGGAACTTTCTAAGTAGATCCCTGTATGACTCACACCCACTATCATCTGAAAATGAAATACTTTCACCCACAAGAAATTCAGCAACTAAACATAATCAAGGCATAGAGGACAGTTGTATAGAAACTAATTGTGAGAGTAATTAGTAGTAATTTACGGGAGACAGAGTTGGTCCTTTCATAGGCAGATGGCCGCGCTGATGAACAACCAGATAGCAGCCTGATGCACAGCTTTGCTCTTATCAGCACATCCTTTCCTGCACTTCAGCTGGTTAAACAAGCTAGAAAATCACTCTGGCATTTCTCCCAAGTCCCCTTTTTCCATGTAACAATAATAAAAAAAAATTTAATAGTAGAAAAAAAGAGAGAGTGAGAAAGGTGTAGAAAAAATCTGGGTTTAAGTGGCGCTATGAATTGTAAAATGTGTCAGTGGGGTATTGTGTGAGGAGACAATTCACCTAATGAAAGAAAAGAGATATGTCAGGTGATAACAAAAGGCTTATTTGTCCAGAGCCTGGTAAGATGATCTGGTTAGCCTGATATTAAATGTGTCAGTGTGACAGGAAAAAGTCTGCAAAAGTGTTTCTCTCAGACAGGAAATACCCTGCGTCCAACAATGTCATTTCCTGTAAAGTTTGGGGATTGAAATGTCATCTGTTGGCCTTGGGAAATGAAACCAGTTTAGTTGCTGAAAGATGTTCTGCGTGTCGGCCAATATGGGAATAATTAGCTAATTAATGCAGAGGGGTTAGGAAACTGTCACATAAAACTATCGAGTGGAAATATATCAGACCCATGATAATTTCTCCTGTACATTTATGAGGCAAATGTCATCCCTGGCCCTCGTGGGTGACTTTCCATTCGGTTGCAAATAGATGCATGCTGGGTAATTTGCAATAATAAGCTGATTGTCAGGTAAAAAAAAAAAAAAAAGAATTGTTCTGTTAGCAATATTGTGCGCAGAAAACACAAGAACATATTCTAGTGTCATCATTCTGGAAATATAATGTCTAACCTGCAGCCGATTGGTTTCAGCTTCAGTCATACATTATGGGTCACTGTTATAGAGGGAATTACTTAACTGTGATTACTCTGATGTTTGGTGAGTTGGGTTACTTTACATAAAAATTGTTACATGCCCCAGGAGAGAGAACAGAGACATTTTGTTTATCTTCTCAAGGTGGCAAGAACAACAACATGGTTTTACTAGGACATTTCATACTCCACGAGAAACTCTAGTGCCGAGCTCATGGAAGGTACTCTTGTTTTTCTGTGTTAACCACACACACTTCAAATTTCTGACCGATCATGCAATAACTCTTGCACACCCTACGAGAAGAAGTGAAGAAGTTCTGCCTGGACGGTGCATCAACAACAAGTATGAAGAGGACTGGCAGAAAGATGTTGGCTGATGTATCCTTGAGCAAGGCAC
This sequence comes from Gymnapogon annona, assembly GCA_029814585.1. Lineage (NCBI taxonomy): Eukaryota > Metazoa > Chordata > Actinopteri > Kurtiformes > Apogonidae > Gymnapogon > Gymnapogon annona. Next base: position 13,731,190 of record JAPTHA010000018.1, on the reverse strand, counting down.
TTAAGCCTCCCTGAGCTGGTCTTGTTTACTTGTTGATGGGAATCCTGTATCTTCAGTCAGAAAACCACAGTAATAACTGATTAAATGTAGTCAGTTTCAGGTCAAAGGTCAATGTCTGGGGAAAAAAAACAATTAATTCCTAAATTCTCATTTGCTACCATGGGGTGAAATCATAACTTTTTTTCTCTATAATAGTTGCATTTCAAATATGTGTATATGTGTATCCGCGAAATGTATTTTGCTATTGAAGGCAGTAAAGTTTTAGCCATTTCTTAATTTCTCTTAAAACTGTTGTAACGTTTAACAGATGTTGTAACAGATGTTCATTGATGGTTTATAGGTTCACTCTTTATAAAATGAGACTGCAGGATGGAGACGGATTTCTTCCAAACAGTGCTTTACTTTTACACCTGGCATCAAACGTACCAACACTTCCTGACACCAAAACTCACTTGACTCAACCAACCAATCCGGAGCCAGCAACATCTAGATTGGCAAATGTGATCCAGACCGGCAGATTCAATAAATCATGAGTTTCCCATATACAACAAAATAAAAATTTAAATGTGCAAGTAATAATTATGTAAACAAATGTAAATAATCAATTGGGTAAACATTATCAATATGTTTTTAACAAATACATAAATTAACTTAATCTTTTCCATTTCTTCAACATAACTCATAACTTTACACTATGAAATAATCCTTTTACTCCTCTGGTGTCAACGTCTGTACAGTCACATGACCAAGCTGATGATTGCATGGTTTTCCTCTGTTGGTCCTGGTGAAATGCTAACTTTGGGCAGGTGCAAACCTCAGGTGGTACCAGACTAATCAGGTTTATTAATGGACACAGAGACTCAGTTCCAGTATGTCGAAGGAGCATGTCACTAATTTAACTGGAGTGTGGCCACTAGTGAGGTTATTTTCTGCATGCAGCAAGGGTAAATCTGAATTAACATAAATAATTCAGCCTAATTACACCACAGCAGCAGCCATGTAAACACGCCGGTCTTATGTTGTTTATCATATTAATTTATAAATGCTACCTGCTCGTATTTTGTTGTTGTCTAAATAAAATTTGTTCTCTCCATTACCGCAAATGTTGTGTTAATGAAGACAGGTGTGTATGTACCTATGCAAGCATTGTATTTCAGTCTGTAACATGTGACTGGCGGCACCAGAGTGAAACCATAACTGAAAAAGAGACACACATTCAATAACTTCTAGTTAATCTGACTAGTTTAAGGATATTTTATTATAACTATAGTAATTATTTGGGCTAAAAATGTCAGAAAACGACCATCTGATATTACTAAAGCAGGCCTCACATCCAGAATCTCATGATGAATCGCGTGAAACAGGAAATCTTCACATCGAAAAAAACAGATTTAGAGGTGTATCCACAAAGAGTCATTGGTGATTGTGGCTCTTCACAATTCAGATCCAGTCTTAACAGATAGAAGGATACAGATAAGACCACATTAATCCCCTCGGATGACAAATGTTAGGGTTGGAAAAACAGCCATCAAACTGAAACCGAAAAAGATTGTAAGGCTTATTGGACTTTCATCGATAATGTCACGACTGATGTTGATCATATGGTTTTATCGCACAAAGGTCATTCGAAGATACTCCTTTTATTCAACGTGGATGTATGACCCACAGTAAAACAGTTCCTTGTGTTACCTGTATGTCATACAAGAGGTGGGTAGAAGGAAGACGCAGGTAAGAGCAGGCATTTTGGGGGTAGTTTATTTGGTTTGTTTTTGTCTTCGGCTGAGAGACTCTCGAAGAAATTGGTGGGTGTGGACTAGTGTGGCTGGAAGATGTTCACGGGTGGAAGAGGTGCTACTACAGGTGAAGGAGCAGAATTGGCTTACGCTTTCCTTCCACTATCTAAGGGCTCCACATAAAAAGAACAGCATCCGACCTGCAGCTGCACACTGAAGAAGGAGAATTTTAGCAAAGAAACAAAAGACACAAAAGCATTTTCTTTCATAGTCATTTAGTGGTTAAAGGACCACGGTGGTTTTCAGCATGCACACGATCTACTTAAACAAATCCCCCAACAGTATTTTGCAGTCACCATTCCAGAAATGTGGTTTAGCTAAAGAAGCATCAGAAGGACCCAGAGGACCTTTGCCTCCGTGTGACAGTGGTGTCAGACACGTCGACAGCGCTGACGCAGTTCTGACAAACTGTAGAAATTGGTTCCTGCTCTGCAACACTAGGTAGATGTGACCCATCGGTTTGTGTCTAGTGCTGTGTCTAGCAGTTTGGATGTCACCTTTTTGCCTTTTAGGAGCTACCATTTGATCATGTTTGAGTGAGGAGGTAAAGCGCAAGGTGAAACTCTCCAATTTAGAGCCAGTGCAGGGATGCACAGATCACATTACTCTGGTCACTGACACTGGGATGTCATGACCCAGGTAACTGGAGCCACTGCCTTCATGTCAACTCAAGAGCATGTAGCCCAGTAAGATGCAATATACGTATTAGCAAATGTTGTCATGCTAACAGACCAGGTCTTAGAGTAAATCAAGTGGAATATTTGCAGGACAGTATCTTTCAATTGTCTGGTTCCGATCCCCGGTAAGAGAAACCATTGGGGTTGTGTCAGGAAGGGCATCCGGCATAAAAAACTCCTGCCAAATCAAATAAGTGAACTGGATTTGCTGTGGCGACCCTGGAAGAGAAAAAGCCGAAAGAAATCATCATCTTTCAATAGTCTACATCAGGGGTGCTCACACTTTTTTTTTTTTTGCGAGCTACTTTAAAAATTACCAAGTCAAAATGTTCTACCTACTATAAAATTGCAAAATATATATTTATTTATAAATATACTGACAATTATTTATATGAACCATATATGTTAGTGTACCTTGCATTACTGCATGAACCCATATTGCTCAAAGCATTTTTATCATGACCTTACTCTGATGCACTGATGCGCCTTATGTGTGCACGGAGTTCTAAAATCTGTAAAAATGTTGTTGTGCGAGTTTAGTAAACACTCCGCTTGATTGACTGTCGGACTATTTACGTCGTTTTTACTCGAGACATCAACAGCGAATCAAAGGGAACTGACGACAATCAGATTTTATATGGCATCTACTGGACGCCGCATATGGACCGGACGCCGCGTTGGTCTGGTCCGTACTGGTCAAATCACTAGCTTGCTTTAACACTCGGTTATGCGCACATGCTCAGTGACTGGTCAGACCGACTGTCAATCAAGTGACCAATTTCATTCACTTCACGATGATAGGCTGATGGCTAAATTTTAATGCCATGCGATCTACCCACAATACCTTCGCGATCGACTGGTAGATCGCGATCTACATATTGAGCACCCCTGGTCTACATGTTAGTGTATGTTTTTGACAACAACAGCAGACTGTAATAGACCTAAAGGCGTTTCAATATGATTCAATAAATAGAAGATTCAGTAAATAGAAGCTGTAATAGTCTGAGCCAATAGTGAATGAGCAGTCAATCATAGTTGACGTGACAGACACAAATGTATCCAATACTCAAAGTGTACAGAGAGTAATTATAGGACATGATTATCTCAAAAATCCAGGCCTAAAAAATGCTATACAGACACAATACCCTCTAAACTCAGAAAAAACAGCAATGAGGAAAAACTCTGCAACAGATCGAGACTACGGGTGTGTTTCCATCTAACTATACCATCTGGAGTGAAGGAAGGAGGAAAGAATGGGAGACCTTGTAGCAAACGTCATCAGGCCTGGATGTGAGGGTGGGTGAAGTCCCCGACCACAAATATAGAAACACAGTCGATGAGACCGATCCACAGACACCTACAGACAGCACAGGCTGACCTTCTAAGTACTGAGGATGTGAACCTCCCAGACCCAAACCAGCAGAGGAGGTCAGTAACTGAAGTGAAGGCTGTGTTTTGAATATGTTCACATCTGGGCAGGATATAGAGTTCCCTCACAGTGAAATGGAGCCCATGACGTCCCTTCAACCTAACAGTGCATGCTGACATAAACAATAGTCCTTCAGTACACGTAGTACTGCGGTGTGTGAATACATTAGAGTGACTTCCCTGGTTTGTGATTAATGAAATACTTCTCTTCTATACTATTCTATTCTATGAGTTTGGATTCAAACCAACAAAAACATGAATCCATTAAAGCTGTGGTTTTTCCAAGACTAAAGGGACTGGACTGGTTCTGAACAGAGCGACATATTGAGTTCAACCTGTTGGAAAATCACTGAGGTTCATCAGAATCTGATTGATGGACACGATATTTATAGACTGTCTTCCCTCGTTATATCGTGGTTCATCCTAGGCAGTTTCGCAGTTTTGCCGTTTTCTTTTTTTTTAATCAATTTTGCATGCTTTTTTTTACAGTGTATGAACGCTCATTGTGTTCTGCTGATTGGCTATGGGAGTGTAGTTTGTCAATCAATCTTCTTGCCAGATGTACACAGATGTTGGATCTCTAGCAGTGTGACTCTGAAGTGTTGTATGTTTTGTTAGTTTTATCCTCGACAAAAACCCACAATATCAACGAAACATTGTACACCGACACAGACACCTGCGGTCGTACACAAAAGATGGAGGAAGATGATCACCATCGCACAAACAATTGGACTTGTGCACATGATGAAGGAAGGTGGAAGTTGCACGGATGTAGACGCCATTATGCAATAAATGAAGCATGTGTTCAGTTGAATCAGTGCCAGGACGAAGAGATTAGATTAGGTTAGGTTAGATTAGATTAGATTAGATTAGATTAGATTAGATTAGATTAGATTAGATTAGATTAG
>JAPTHA010000018.1:13632385-13663249 GCA_029814585.1 Gymnapogon annona | reverse complement strand
AGATAGATAGATAGATAGATAGATAGATAGATAGATAGATAGATAGATAGATAGATAGATAGATAGATAGATATTAATGGATGAGTTGTTGATCGTTATCTTGAAGAACCATCAATATGATTCCCACTTCACAAATGTCCTAAATACCTTCTTCTTTCAGCCAAACGCATGTCATTTTGCGCATTGGGAAACATTTTGGTGATATTTAACAGCTTCGATCGGTTAATAATCCATTGAGGAAATAGACAGATTCATTGCAGACGTGCAGCCTCAGTAATCCTCAGTCGTTGAAATGACTTTGCTGAATTTACAGCTCTTTTGATCATCAGTGATTAGCGTTTGACGTTTGAAGGCATTTTTTTTGTGTGTGCTTCAAGAAACATTTGATCATTCTTTAACATTTTGCACAACAAAAAAAGTAATTGGGTAATTAACAAAATAGTTAACGGATGGACAGGCAATGAAAATAATCCTTCTGTAATTCACTGATTGGTTATAGACGAATATATCAAATACCTATTTTGATGGTTTGAGTTCTGCAAAGCCAGAATTCTTCTCTGGTTTCTTTCCTACTCTGACAGTAAATGTTAAATCTGTGCACAGACCAAACCACTAATGATTAATGGAGAAAATAATTAAATTACATATACCTTTCTTGTCCCACTCGGGGGGAAATTCCAGATCCCATCAAATGATGCTAAAAGTTGCAGTAACTTACGGCTCTACTGGTCATGTAAGTGTTTTTTTTTTTTCTCATTCAATATGTCCCTGTTATTTCTCTGTGAACCTGAACCCCCCTGCCCCTGACAGTCCCAGTTACCCAGCATGCCACTTGGTTTTTAATAACCAGGATAATTGCATCTTGTGTTGCAACATGTATCCCAATATTTTAGTGACTCAAAGATCCCTGTGTGTTTATACTGGGGCCAAAGGGGTCCCAGTCCAATGTTTCCAATGTTCAGTGTGCTCCTAAGTGTATGTTTTTCTGTTTTGTTTTGTTTGTTTTTAAATCAGGTAATTGTTCAGGTAAAGAATACCTGCCTGTGGTTCTTTAGTGTTCAGTCTGTTTCTCCACAACTATGTTAGGTACTCTACATGTTCAGTAACATGGTTCTAAGAGCACTAAATTCCACTTCTACATGGACGTAAGATTTTTAAAAATCATGTTCCTATTCATACTAAGAGGTTACATAATGCCAGTAGTACTTTAATAAGAGTATCCATTTGTCTCTTTAAATATGCCAGAGAGTGAGTGGGATACAATACATTTAAGACACAACAGCGGTGGTTGTGACTTTCTCTGAAAAAGTAAAGCAGTTAAGAACTTTTAAAAGCACATTAGAGTTTGTTTATTATGGTCCCTTAAATACATAATAGGTCATAGTAGACAATAGAACTGTAATGCAGTTATTTGCACATAGAGGCATCCACATTCTTAATTTGTGCAGACCATTGGAACAGACGCACACACACCATGGAACCATTCTGACATTTACACAGAAAGTAGAACAATGGTTTTAAGAATTGTAATGAGCTCTGGTAACAATATTTTTTTTCCTAATTATAGAACATGTGATGGGCTCTTTTCGTAGTAAATGCCCATTATTGCTGGTTTATCAAACATTCTGTTTCGGCATGAGGCCGATAGAACCAGAAGCACAGCGATCAGATGTTACCTTCTAACTAGTCGTGTTTCATATTAAATTATAATTTATAAAATAGTGCAGAAATGCTAGAAGGCTCTCTCTCCATCCAGCTGGAGTCTAAAATTCAGCAGGATTGGGAGATTGGGAAAAGCACATTCAGCAGGAGGCTGGGATGGCCTCTGTCTCAGTTCCATTATTCATGGTGTTTTCAGTTGGATTTGGTTGAATGAAGAGCTTTGGGATCGTCTCTGCACTGCGCTCATGCAGTGGACAGGGTGGACCCGACGCAGTGGACTGAATAAGTCAGAGTTTCAAACCAGCGCAGGATGCTCTTCTCTGACATTTCAGATGAATGTTTCCAGAATACCAAAGAATGTTTACATACTGTATGTAAACTCTTCTTTCCTATTTTAGCTTATGAGGCCAGAAGACTTTGCACAATTCTTTTACCGTCCCAGGAGCTAAAGGTTGTGACTTGGTTTAAATGCAAAGCCGACTGTGCTGTTTTTGCACAGAGAGTATAATCTTATATAAAAAAAAAAAATCAAATCAAAAAAATGTACAGTGTATTATTGGAAGTAAATAAATACTGTGAGCTCCATATCTAGAACACCTAAATATGTATTCTTGTTTATATAAAGTTTTGAAATAAAGCAGTGTATACTATTCTATTCTTGTTTTACCGCAAAGATATTTGTTGAGATGTATTACTTTGACAGATAAGACTGCAGGCAGCACTCAAGGACTTCACTGCGGAGCGTTAATCTGTGTGACAACATTCTTGACGGATTGTGTTGTGCCTTTTCAAATAAAGAGTTTGTGTTTAAGGTACAAAATTGTTTTGCAAGACCGTATTCTTCTTTTTTTTTTTTTTCAGAATATATGCTTTGTTTGGTCTAGAGCTGCAACAAGAGTTTAAGTAATTAAACGTTGACTGCAGACTTGGTATTGTTTAATGCTGGGATGATGCATCCAGGGCTCAGACCCAGCCATGGTTCTGGGACAGTGTCCCTCTGCGGACAGGATACAGTATCTCCACGTGTTTCCAAATGAGAAACTCCCCTCCATGTTTGCTTTCCAGGGTTCGGAGGTCTGCTGTGAATTATCCCCGCGACCAGTGCCCCGTCATTACGAGTCCTTTGAAGGAAGAAGCTGCTGGTTGGTATTTATGAGCGGCAGAGATTTAAGGATGTCTTGTCGCGGTGACTGATGTGGTATTCCTCACGAACAACTTGTGTTCTGGTTGCGCAGAAAACAACATTTTTGTCATCCCTTTAAGGTCGTGACAAAGGTCCAGGCTGCAGTTTGAAGCTGAATGAATGAACGTATCGGCATCTGACACTGCAGAAAAGAGGAAAACGCCACATACCCATGTGTCTTATGCAACAAACTAAAGTACATGCTGAGGGATTCTGTTGGTATTAAACACATGGAATAGATACTTTGAGCCTAGTGATTGGACCAGTGATGACGCAACACTACTCACATACAGCACAGAAACCTTTCACCCAGATTCTATATTTCCATGTTTCCATAAGACAGAGACAGCGGAAAGAGGGAAAAGGGGGATTCGTCAGGAGTAAAAAGATTAGTGGAAATATCCCACAGATGGAAAATGATATAGACTGTACAAGTATCTAAGAACTGATGTGAACACACACCTGGATATCAAAGTGTATTGCTATGATTTATACCTGGATGTTAATCCAATGGATGAATATAAAAGTTTGGTCTGTTATTCTTACAGGTAGTGATAGTGGACCGAGTGTATCTTCAACAGCAGTGGTTCAGGAAGTGTCAGGTTTGGAACAGAATAGAATAGAACTTTATTCATCCCCATGGTGGAAATTTACAATCGTCCAGCAGCTCTCAGTGTAAAGTAAGTAAAGTAAGTAAAAGCGCTCATCAGAAAAAACAAAGAGAAAAACACCAATTTTAAAAATATATACACCAAAAATAGTACAATTTATTCACTCATCTTGCGAATGTGTCTGTGAAAGTTAGTGAATGAGTGCGCTGTGTACAAACATGCTATTAATGTACATGATAATCAAGTTAGTGACAATGTCGCAGTGCATTATATATTGATATTGGTGTTGGTAGAACCATAACCAAGGGTTGGACGTACAGAGGGAAGACCCACAGCACTGTGCTGTATGAGTAAGACCGGTCACAAACAAGGTCCAGAACCAGCTCAACATACTGACATAAAAAAAAAACAATTCTATGAAAAAACTCTTTTCTCACCGACGTTTTAGATGTAATAGCTGTAACTGTTTGTACAGACAAACTTTTCAAAACGTTTGATTTTGTCATTAAGATACATACTTTTGAAGAACTTCACTGTTTTGTTGGAGCATGAGGAACACTCTCTTTCATCTTTGTCAATTTTGTCTTGTTTGAAATGTGACAAAATCATAATACACTGTACTATGAAAAAGTCTTGGGCCACCATTTGGTTTGTTGTATTTGGAAAAGTCAAAATAAAGCACCCATACATGCGCTTCAGTGTCTGTATACCAACTACAAACACAGAAAGTATGAGAAAGAAAAGTTTTGGATAAGACGAGCAAGAGTAGCTGAGGAGTGTCCAGTATTTTAGGGTGACCTCTGTAATTAATATTCATAGTCTTTAACTCGTTGGTACTGTCTATATAACTATATAACGGTATAATTATAGAACTGTATATTACTATATAACCCATGATGTCTTTGTATATTACTATATATCAATATTTACACTGTTTTCAGTACTGTTTACATTGTTGTGCAATATGGCACTGTCCATCTTATTTCATTCATTCATTCATTCATTCATTCATTCACTCATTCGTCTTTCTTATTTATATGGACTGTGTGTGTTGTCACCTTTGCACCCTTGCACTGCAGCCACTCATGGCTTTGGATTTACTTTAGTAATTGTGCACTTTTGTATTCTGCATATTTATTTATTTGTGTTTTCAATTGCCAATCTATGACATTTCTTTGCCAGATTCATTCATTGCACGTGTCTGTGTGTGAGGACAAACAAAGGAAGTCTTAAAGTCTAAATTGTGAGGCACGGGGTTGATGGTGCGCGTGCGTACGTGCGTGCGCGCGTGCGTGCTTGCGTGCGTGTGTGTGAGAGAGAGCCTGTCGCAAAGTGACAGTGAAACTTCAAACACGATTCCTTCCACTGTTGTGAAGTCCCTCCACTACCGGGCAGACGCCGCTGTGACCTTTCACCCAATTCCACTCGCGCCGTTGTCAGAGAGTCACCATCAATGTAAGTTCCACCTAAAAAAAAACGGTCTCTTCTTTGCACGTTGGGGACACTTGAATGCAAAATTCGGCAGCGAACGGACGACAATACCCGGTTGTAAAAGTAGCCGTTAGCTTGTGTTAGCTAACGCTGAAACGAATGAGGGATTATTCAATGTTGCGTTTAGGGTCGCTAGCTAACAACGCAAACTGTTATGACTAACAGGATAAAACCGCACCGAATTCACCCCCGACACGACTAGAAATTAAACTACAAGACTAAACTATCAATTAAGACTCACGGAAATTCTCTTAAGGAGGGCAAACCAAGACAGGACTAGACGGTCGGACAGGAAGGGCAAACATTCAACAATCTGACAACGGACAGGGAATGCACACAGACTGATATACACACACGGAAGGTTCAGATGAGAGGAATCAGGAATGATTTGACATTAGACACAGGTTGGAAGGGATCTGGGGAAGTGAAGCTAACTCATACAGGAGGAGACAGACGTTGACTCGACAGGAAGTAACAAAATAAGACAGGAACTAGACACAAACTCCACTAAACACATGAAACATGATAAATTAACATTTTATTTTAACAGGGAGAAGTGTTACATATAAATTTAAGTATTTATCCATACAAAAATCAGGAAAGCAGAACCATACAAAAGTATAATACTATAACAAAAATTCTAAGAAAAAAAATTATCAACAAGTTTGACTGTACATGAATTCATCATTGCTGCTCTTGTTTAAGATACTCAAATACACGAACATCTGTCTGCCTCTTCCTTTGTTCTCCTATTAGTAATTTGACTTTCTCTTCATTTTAATTTCCTTTATAGTTGAAGTTTTTTCCATAAGGGAACCATTCAGACATGTGGATGACCACACTTTGCCGTCGTGCCCTTCCTGCTCTGAAGCCGAGCTCCTCTGTCCCGACCTTTCATCCTCTGAGGCCCTGTTGGAGGGTGGGGCAGGGTTCAGGTCCTCTAGGCTGTGGCCTGACTTCAGTTCGGCATTGTGGACAGCAGACGTTTGGCATGGCATCCCTTCCCTTGACACGTCACGCTGTGAGGTTCGTCAGGGCCCAACATGAGGACCGGCTGGTGGAGGTGGAGTGGGAGGACGGGGGTCAGAGCCTCTACCCGTTCACCTGGCTGAGAGACAACTGCCAGTGTCCGATATGTATGCTGCAGTCCGCCCAGGCTCGCAAACTGCTGATGTCCGATCTGGACGTCAACATTGAACTGGATGTAGTGGAGCTCAGCAACGACAACAAGGTATGAAGCTGTCTACGTATGTTCACATATACATATACATGTGTGCATGTGGTTTACATTTACCCGCTGTGACTCTTTAAATGTCCAATAAAATGTATGAACTTCCTTTACATACTGCGGCTTCGCCTCAGTAGAGTTTTACAATTCACTAGATAATAATAATGGTCATTCTAGTGCCTTAACTTTGATTTTCACTTTTAAAAAGGCAGATGAGTGCATAAGTGAGAAACCAGGGTCTCGTTTTAGACCTGAAATCTCCAGCCATCTGTCCCCTCATGCAATAAACGGTACATGGTTCATGAAGTCCTGCTGCTTCTGTAAATTAAGAATTCATCAAAGTGGATTTGCCAGGAACCAACATTGGACCATACCCAGATGTGTGTATTTTTGTGTGTAGAATTCAATTGTTAACTGAAATTCTAACCTTAGGTCTGAAACCAAAACATATAACAGGAATATAAGATTCATTAATATGATTTAGCTAATGTTTAATCATCAAATAGAGCCTGTTGTGTTTTCATAATGAGAAGATCACTTCAGCTGAGTTTTCATTTTTCCTCCCCATGGTTATATAGGAGTTCCTTATCTCCTCTTCTTTTTTTTTCCTTTTATGGCATTTGTTGTGCAGTGACTGTCATCAGAGTAAGGATCCTTTTAACCAAGCGCTCAGAATAGACACACTTGATGTTGGCATCACAGCTGGACCCAACATCATATAATTAACATGCTATTTTATTAAAGAATCACCATTGATGGAAATACAATCTTGAACTTAGTTTCATTCAATGTTTGGCTGTAAAATTGGTATCACAGAATAACTTTTTTTCTACAGTTGTAGTAAATTCACAGTTTATCAAGTTATTTTCTTATGTACTTGACTTGGCCTTTTATGTAACTTTATACTATTGATAATATTAAATAAGTTGTTGTTATATCACTGCCATTTTAGAAATGCAAGTCAAAATTCTATCAATTGTTAAAGGTTTTATGTTAATTTACTCAGCATACTCTACACAGCACTTTTAGTTTTGAAATGTACTGTATTAGACGATTTTCTGCCTATTAAAGCATTGCTGCTGTTTTTATGTACAGTTTGGCAAAAAAAAGAAAAAATGCACTTTATTGGAAATGTTTACATGTTTAGATGTTGACCCTGTTGGACTGATTTCCTCTCATGCCTAGTGCTTACATTCCAAGCCTGTGGAGTCAATATTGTGATCTGTATTATGTTATGGCCTAATAGCATAACAAATAAACAGAAATAGGAATAAATAAATAAGTAAATAAATTGCTTGTGGTGTTTTTGTTTGTTTTGTTTTTGCCAAGCTGTATATCTGAGGAGTTTTGTATCGTCATGGTCACATGTGCCTTGAAAAAGAGATTTTATGTTCAAGGTATTTAGTTAAATGAAGGAGGCTAATAAATGAATAATATGCTGGTTTGACCCAGCTGTTTTTTAAAAGAGAAGGAGTGGATAATCATGATTATGTAAAATGGGTACGGTCAGTTCATATAACTAGTTAATCCATTGTGTAGCAATTATAGCAGACTTCTAATGAAATCTAACAGTTCTTTTAAAATCTGTGACTATTAAACATAATCATCTCGCATTAAAAATAGTGATTAGTAACTGGAGGATTTGTCACAGGAAGCGTGGCGGCAGAAACCTTGAACCTAAAGAAGCTTTAAAATCCAGATAAACAGATGGTTATACAACCACTTTAACACTTGTTAAAACGTGTTAATCATGTACTGAAGATACACAAAGCAAGTATATGGTGAACACACTCATAAACATTTATAATGTCTGCTGATAAAGAGTAACGTATAAGGGGCCAATCTTTAGCCACATCAAACACCCAGCCTGACCTTTACGGGTTCCAGGGGAACCTCATTTGTGGGCCACAGCCCAGAACCGACTGTGACTGAGCTGAGATATGATACTGCTGCTAAGGGGGTTTTAAATGCCACTAACAGACTAGTGCAACATTCAGACAGCAGGTTTTGATGCACAGTCCATTTTTTTGGTGAAATCAGAATTTTTCTTCCGCATTCATATTACACAGTAAATGCTACTTCTGTCACTTTTCAGTGTATCAGTAAAAGAGCTCCCGATGTGATGTCTGACCCTACAGGCACACACTGTGTTTACAAAAGTAAATAGGTTTTCCTCCTGGGATGCAGAATGATGATCTTTCAATGACGTAAAGGTCGCATAAGTGCGACGTGGTTAGTCAGACTGAAGTTGTTTTGCAAAATTTCGGAAACGTATCAGATTTAGGACAACATAGGAAAGTGGCCAAGCGCTCAGAATAGACACACTTGATGTTGGCATCACAGAGCTGGACCCAACGTCATATAGTCATATAATTAACATCATACTATTTTATTAAAGAATCACCATTGATGGAAATACAATCTTGAACTTAGTTTCATTCAATGTTTGGCTGTAAAATTGGTATCACAGAATAACTTTTTTTTCTACAGTTGTAGTAAATTCAGAGTTTATCAAGTTATTTTCTTATGTACTTGACTTGGCCTTTTATTTAACTTTATACTATTGATAATATTAAATAAATTGTTGTTATATCACTGCCATTTTAGAAATGCAAGTCAAAATTATATGTGCGACATGGTTTGTCAGACTGAAGTTGTTTTGCAAAATTTTGGACACGTATCAGATTAAGGACAACATAGGAAAGTGGCCTCGGTAATATTTGAAAAAAATCATGTGTGCAGATCAAATACAGTTGAATTATGGGTAAAAAAAATCATATTGGGCCCCATGTGCCTGTAGCCTGAACGTAGCTTAAGTCATTCCATATTGTATTGGTGAAAAAAAACATCCTGCGTGCTGTTCATGTGACTTACATGGATTTCTACTAATGATCCTAAAGTTAAATAGATGAACTATGAACTCAAAGTAATCAGAGATTAATCTAGAACAAGAATCAGAGTGGATATACTTCTGCCTTTGTATTGATGGAGATAGAAATCACTGACTTCTTTCAACACTTAAGGTACAAAACTGAATCTTTTGAGGTTCAGAGTCAGTAGGTGTTTTATTCTGTTCTCAGTCCTTGACTTGTTTTTGTAGGTGTCCATCATGTGGCCTGACCACCACACCAGTGTATTTGATGCCGAGTGGCTGAAGAAACGCTGCTTCTCTCAAGACGCGAGACGAGCTTTTCAAGAAGAGCTTTTCCTCAATGGTGAGTTTAAAAAAAAAAAAGTACATTTAAATTTATTTGTCTATTCCTCTAGAATCAAGTCAGAGTAGTTCGTTTTGAAATGTTGTACTTTCTGCAAACTGTTGCCCTACAACCAAAATACACCTGAAAAGCATTTGATTAATCCAATCATTAGATGTTTGATCCGATCCTTCTATTATCTATTGACATTAGTGTGGATGTCAATTATATGTCTACTTGTGATGTTTGATTCTTGTTTCTTCACTTGTCTCATAGTCTGACATGGAGTAGGGTTTATTATTGCAGTCTATTCCACTGTGTTCCAATAAACTCATAACACCCACCATCTAAAAGTAATTTCACAATCATTCATTGCATGTTAAGCAAAGCTTATTGGATAACTGGATACTTGTAATTATTATACCTGGATAACTTATTGGATTACTACAGACATTACCACATCACTTCTGTGTGTAATACTATTTGTAACTGTGATTGTGAGATTTTCTCACTCATGCTTCAGATTATCGAGTTTCTGTGACTCACTTGAGGCCAGAGAAAAGAGCGCTCGTTTCAGCAGTAAAATAAAACTAAAGTTAGTTGTAACTGAAGTTTTCTGTTTTCAATGGCTGAAAGAAGGATCTTAAAAAACACCGAAGATTTGTCCTAAGATTTGTCAACATATTTCACTGCCTCTATGGACGCAGGCAGCACTTTTCACCAGTATTGTAGAATCTCTCATTTTCATACATAACCTGTCAGATGATGTTGTTTACTTGCTGCTGTTTACTTACTATTGTAGGTCGGTAAAAGCAGAGCCTCTCAAAATTTCTTGCATGAAATGAAGATGGCTCTGATGTTTTTGTAATGATATTATTCACTCAAGTTTTAACATTTTCTTCTCCTTTATTATTTTTTTTCCTACCAAGCACTTAAACTTGTTGCACTTATACCCTTGTATTTGGATACTTAATCGGGTGGATTGTTTTCAATTTCAATAGGCAGACAAATGGCTTGTTATAACAGGAGGAACTGAAAGGTAGAGAGTACAAAATGTTTGTTTCTGCATATTATGTCATTAGGCAGGACTTCGCTGAATCTGAAGTCTGTGTGTAGCTGTTAAATTAAACTGCTCTTTTGTCACATTTCCAGGTGAAAATGATACCCCTGATTTAAACTTGTCTTTCCATACTTGTCTTTCTCTGAAACATAACAATGCTGTTAGACTAGAAAGAACTCATTTTACAGTACATTTACAATGGCCCAGTACACTTTACGGTCTGCCAGACAGCAGAGGAGAGAGTTCAGCTGTGGAACAAGGTAGCAGCGTCGAGTGGAGGGGGGTTGGGGTTCAGGGGATGGGGGGCGTGCAAGGGGGCTGTGGACTGAAGCCGGTTTGTGTACAGACACGTGGTCCTGAAGGACCCACAGGGCTGAGCGGATCCGGCTCTGTCTCTGTTCCAGACTCATTCAGGTGCTGTGGACTGTGTTACAGAAGTTCTTCATTCATCTTGAAGTACACATTCCCTTCATTGTATCACACACATACATTTTCTATCACCTTTTTTTTTCTCCCCAACATCACTCAACTCAGTGCCAGGAGCGCTCCTAGAAAGCCCTGCTAAGATCATACAGCAAAACATAATACAAGATGAAGCGAGCGCACACACTCTGGATTTAATTATTTCTTCCCTAGTGCCAGTCTGAATTCCTTGCAGCATAAAATAACGAAAAGGTCTGCATTCTCAGAAGGTAGACGATGAACAGCCTTCAACTAAGCACATTTTGCTCCTTTCCCTCCTCTTTACTTCTCCATGACGTAAACTCAGTCAAGCAAAGTCCACAGTTTGTGTCTCCCGTTTCCTTTTTCATGCAGCGCACCTCCATTTTACAGGCCAGAGTCTGCCTGTTAAAGTGAAAGAGCAGTGAACACAGGACACTGGGAGGTCAATATGATAATTGGAGCTCTGGGAATATTATTCAGACAGTACTATATCCCTGTTTTTATATCTGGAGTCATGTTTTTTATCCTGCTTTTGTCGTTTCTATGGAGACGTGTAATCCGAAAACCACATCATGTCATTGAGCAGCCTGACTGATGAGACATGAGTTTAGTGCTGCTCATGAGAACATAGTGCATTGAGCAGACTTTAATGACTCGGATGTCGTTCAAATGGAACACAGTAGTATTAGGAAGGAAAGGAGGAAGTCTCAGTGTGTAAGGCACCGGGTTGGTGCATAGGGGATACCGGGTTCGACACCCGGTAAGAGCGTCCAGTGGGTTGTGTCAGGAAGGGCATCCGACGTCAAAACTCCTGCCAAATCAAATAAGCGAATGGGATTCGCTGTGGCGACCCCGGAAGGGAAAAAGCTGAAAGAAATCATCATTACAAAATAAAAGAAGATATTAAAACGTAGACTTAAAATATCCCATTCTTTGTTTCATTGAGGTCCACATGCGTGATGTGTAACAAAAGTACCGTCTTCATCTGAAAAGCTGAAATGGTGTGAACATGACAGAATTGTTCAGACCCCCCTTCTACTTCTACCATATGGAAAACTGTTTTAGAGTAAGGGTCAAGAAAAGATCTGCTTGTTCTTACCAAACACAAGCTCACTGTTGTCAGTATTTCCTTTACTGGGAACGAACAATTCCCTGGAGCCTGTAGGTATGTGTAACCAGGAGGTTTAAGGTGAACTGCTGACTTCCCAAAGTGTAGAATTTTAATGACATGCTTTTGCTCTTCTTGTGCAGTAAGGTTTTAGTTTTTATTAGCTTCTAGTTTGAGTGTTTTGTAGCTCTCTTTTGTACCATTGTTACCATTGTTATTTAACACACCAGGTGGCCTTTTCCAATACATGCAGTTTCTGTTGCAGAGAGCTTTGTTTTAGCTTCAGTGCATCTTTCATATTTTTTCTTAACTTATTTATAGAAAGGGCTGACTAACACTGGTGGTAATGGATTAATTTTTACAGTTGGCAACGTTGACAAATCCAGTAAGTCTGGATTTAATATATCTCAGAGATGGATGGCCATTACATCTTGTATTGACATTGATGGTCCCCATGTCGGCTTCAAAAACAAAAACTCGCTGTCAGACAAGAAGATAAAGCACACAAAAATGGAGGTTTGGAGATCAGGCATATTAAGACATGATGATGAGTCATTCTTTGTCATTATCAGTTTACAAACAAAAAAACCCCTCATTTGTCATCATGAGCAAAACAATGCTATTATTTGTCTTGTGTAATGTGCTAGGCTCATGATTTTTTTAAACTCTACTAATCCTTTGGCTATGAGTCAAAACATTAACAAACAGAACAAGGCCTAGAGTTATCAGACAACTTCATCAGAGTTGCCAGCCTTGCCATTGCATCTCATTCAGAGATGTGTTGAAGACCTTGTAAATGTGCACATAGCATTTTCTGGCTGGCACAAGCACTTTGGACCTTTCACATAATTTGAAGGAGAGTGGTGATGCCAGATTCTTCCTAAGAACACCAAAGGCTTGTGTCAGTCACAGCCTTATCTGCAGTGGCTCTTCCTTTCCACAGATAAATCTGTCAGCGATTTACTTAAAAGCCTGCCAAATGCTTTTAATATTTCAACCATGTTATCTTCTCAGGCCTCCCATTTTGCGCTTGTCGTGTTTATTTAGTCAGGGTGGGGATGACTAATTCATGACACCGGTATTAAAGAGGATAAAACAGGTTAAATAGATTTTTCTAAAAGTAAACAAATGCATATTGCTCTCAGTCCCCTCTCATGCATTATCCAGAACCCAGAATCAGTGATGAGAAAAATGTGTTTGTGTCAACTTTTAATGTATGTTAACCTTTGTGTTTGCCCTGAGTAAACTGCTTTAATTTCCCTCTATAAGGTATAATGGCATGTCATTTCCATAGCAAGTTGAGTCATTTGCTGTGATGGCTCAGGATAATTGGGCTCATTACTGCTAACCGATGTAAGTACAACTGCCCTCTGTAGCCTTAGCTTTCCCTCACAACTATATAGTCTGTCAGAGGTAAATTCACAAATCAACCAGGGAATTTGGGAGTGTGGCGCTTGGGATTGCCTACTCTCTGAACCAAAGTAGTACAGAAGTCGAACAAACCAGAGTTAGCATTCTGAGTCCAACCTCCTCTGAATGGAGTTTGTTTTCTGTGCTGTGTGTTGTATGCTGGCTTTGATTGGTTTCCAGTTTAGCTTAGAGCTCTTGTTCTTCATCAGACTACAGTTTCCTTCTTGTGATTCATGTAGCTATCAGTGAAATGGGGGAAAAGGATAGCTGCCTGCGATGACGTTTTACAACATGTTGTGGTATGCACATAGGGCAACAATCATGTTACTGCTGCTAGATGCTGCCTCTAGAATGTGCAAGCTCCTATTGACTCCCACTCAAAAACATCATCTAAACTTGTCAGATTTTGATCCTGATGGGCAGCTGTACTCTCTTTCTGGGGAAGACAAATAAGCTACTAAAACTGTGAAAGAGTTTTGTCATGGAAAATCTTCCATGAAACAGGAACACTCTGATCCGTTATACATTTATGCACCTTTATGAAGTGCTCTTTGACTTGTTAGTTTCACTGGAACTTTCTTCTGTGCTGACTGCATTTAATTTCTGTAGTTCTGTGGTGGTTATTGTGCATTTAGAGGATCTTTGTGACTGTGAAGCTACTTTTCAGTTTCTGGAAAGGCCATGCTTATTAATAACCACACGTATTGCAAGTTTTTATAGCCGATCTATTCACTAGATACTTGATTAAACTGATGGAACTGAACGTGCAATCGAGGGAGGTTTTCATGACTGGGTTAACAAATTTATTTAGCAGAGCTTGAATGATAACGGTGAAAGCATTTACTGAGTTGCTTGAATAATGTCCATTCTCTATAGCCAACAGATTTCAGCAAATGGTGCTTCTCAAGGTTTTTACAGAATGAGTCATACCGCATACCCACCACAAAACGTCTCGTCTTGACCTGTTATTCAGTAGGGACTAGACATGGCCATGTCCAGCAGCAGAACCTGGGTCCTCTAAGTCTTTATTTCTTTTTTTTTTTCGTTTGAATACATCATAGCAAACTTGTTCCATTCACATCCTTTGCCAAATGCATTTTAGAAATGAAGGCTCTTAAATCCCAAATTTAGAAGATGTAGCTGTTCTTTGCATCCCATTACGCAGTCCTGTCTATTTCATGTAAAGATGAAACATCACAGCTCTTGTTTAAAATTTGAAGGAAATGAGTCCAATTTCCTGGTCAGGCACATGTGTGTTCCTGGAGGGGTGGGGGGTTCAGGGAGGAGTGGCAGGTTTAGCTTTAGCTTAGCTCTACCACTTATATGGAAGATGTCTTGTGTACAAATGTCAACTTGTGCTTTCCCCATAATCCACAAATTTCCTGATAAAAAGTAAAAAAATAGTACTCATTCAATGAATGCACACAGACATTTATACAAAATGAGCCTTGTCAAGAAAAAAATGAAATAAACCAGGTTTAACTTAGACAATAAGATGATTTCACTAAAGGTGTGATGAGATTTTTGTACTGTAACAGATGTCCAACTATTTCTTCCTGTTCTGCCAAATATGTCCCTAGTGATTGTTCACAGCCAAAATATGTAAATATTGTAACCTTGAGCTGTGGATTGTCTGTCAAATTGCTTCACAGTGTCTTTACCACAGCTTGCTCCTCTTAATCCATCTTCTTATTAATGAAAAGCTTTTCAGGCTGTTGAAAGTCTGATGAAAGCCATGTGTTTCTCAAAAACAAGGCGGAAATTACTCACCAGCTATCTGTATTACTCATAAGGACCAGATGACCAGAGCAAACATCACGCATGTGTGAAAGACCCTGTTTGGTTTTCCTTTTTTCTGTGCTGATTTTAGCCTTTGACTTGTTTTAAATTAGCTTTTAGCTGCTGTGGTTCAAATCCTTACGTCTGACAGTAATTGAAAATGGTAACCTTGTCATTTTGTCTCAAACCTCACAATCTTCCTGGCTGTGTTAAGTTTGGTTGAGTGACATAGACGTCATAGACATAAACATCACAGTCATCCTCAACTACCACTGAAACCTTCCTGTTCTGGTTTCAGCTGTAGAGGTGTTTAGTTGAGGTGGAAACAGAACTTGACCTTACTTTGGCCCAACCACATTAAGCTAATTAATTGCTTGGGCTATAAATCCAAGATATCCATTGTTGTCTTGTCACAATAATTACTTAACTACTTACTGCAGTTGATACGACAGATAATTTTACATAATTATGATTACTATCTCTATCCAGCTAGATGAAAACAGTTCAATGAATGCGGCAGAATATATCCATCCATTTGACTGACAGCTCTACTGATGTTTCTGGTCCAGTCTACCTTTGCATCTTCCCAGAACAAGCGCTTTGAATCTTTAAAAGATGTTTAGATGTACTATATATACACAGCTAAATAATCTGGACATCCTTCCTGCGTTCTAAGCAGTTTTCCCTTACCAGTCAAAATTCCTCACATACGTACTAATACTTCATTCGAGGATCTGGGTTGTGAGGATAACATGGACTGACTTATGAGACTCCAGGACAAGTTTGTGTAGAAGTGTGCCAGTAGTTATAATTTTCCTGCTTGATAAAATGGGTTATTTCAGCTAGCACTACTCTGCTTCTATAAAAGAACAAGCAAAGCGATCTTTGACTCACCGAAGTGTTTAATAGTATATAGTGTTTATAGTTCTGTTGGCGATAGTTTATAGAGTTGTGCTAATACTTCATGATCCTGATTTGAATAAATACAATATACCAAACTGTAATGCATTTGGACTGAATAGTTGACCTAAATTTCCGCACCGACTGCATCTTCTAAACAGACTCTAAAAGTTTGAACATATTTGAATTAAGTCCGTTGACTGATTCTATAACTCAGCCAAGTAGCAGCTGATTTGTCAGTTCTCCGTCTGGCTGGTGTTTCTCTTTGCCATCTGGTCTGAGTTTAGATTCTATGTCATCTCTCGTCAGTTGACAGTATGGCTTCTGGAAACATAGCCTTGGAGGTGCATGGATGGAAAAACTCGTATGTTCTCCCGAACCGGACAGTCACTTCACATGCGGTTTGCATCTTCAGCAGAATTAACTTTCCATGCACGTGTTCCAACACACGTGCGCATGCTGTGTTATCACCCTGAAAGGAATGTAAGGAATCTGAATGGTAAACGATAACTGAGGTGTTTTCATTTGTCAAATGTAGTTTTTATCATTGTGCAGTGTGCTGTTATGGACCGTCGAGAGCTTGAGCAGCTTAGACTTGTCAGAAATAATAGTGGTCAGCCAAACCTTGTATATATCAGGCCTCAATAAGCAAGAACTGGCCCATTTTTCAGCCGATTTCACTGGTTTTCATCCACACACAATTTATTTTTCACTTTGTGTTCCAGTAATTCCTTTAAAGATTTGGGATAAATCCTCTTTCATTGTCGCCGTTTTTTTTTGTGGATATTTCAACACCTTTACATCAGTCTGCCTTTGAAAGCTCAGTGATTAAAGCGATTGGATTTTTCATTTTCCTGGCAACTCAGGCCTCCTGCTTGGCGCTTCGAATATGTCTGAAAGAAGTGAGTCGAAGTTGGCAAAAGGGACATAATTTGACAAACTACCACAAAGCTCAGTCGAATTTGGGGAACTTGCTGATGGAGAAAGAGCTGAGTTTGGATTAGTGTGTGAAAGGCCTGCAGCTCTGCAGTAGAAAACACTGCTCTGTCTGTCTCTCCCAGGGTTTGGCTGCTCTGTCATCCAGGTCTGGTTCATAAATAAAGGTGCGTTTGTCAAAATTAGTGGTGGGTGGAGGGAATTTATTGCTCCTCCATTGACATATTCACACAGATGGTCAGGTCACTACGAAAAAACAAACACACTTGTTAATTATTGACTGAAATATAACTTTGGAGCAAGGCTCCCTTTATTGGTTCTTATAAGAAGAAGAATCTTTTTGAAATGCCTCCAAGTGTTGTCCAACCACAGGTCATGTGAATGATGAGCTCCAGTTACTGATGCCCAGTTGCTTCTCTCAATGGCAACTACCACTAAAATCTGAAAAATGTGATGAAAAATGTTCAATATATTTAATTTTTTATGAAAGCAACTGGACTGATTTTAACCCTTTAATAGATTCAAACTGTTAATCAGAGGCAGATAGTAAGAATCACAAAGGACGCCAGCAACTGTGAAACCAGTCTCAGTGGAAAACAAACACTACAAAAACATTCACACTGGTCACATCGCAGTATTTGCTTCTAATAAGCGTAACCTACTCCAGAAAAGTCTTTCATGTGTTTTTGTATTCACGGATCAAAGCAGCCGTTGTCCACGGTCCACCGTTCCCCCCCCCCAAAAATATGATTTTATCACTTAATTGTTTCACTGGCGTTGATAACTAGTGATAACTTTGATAACTAAGTAGGCTATTTGTGTTGTTAATAATTGAGTAAATCAGCACCATTGAATATAAGACCTGTTGCCTGTAAACAGTGCCATGCCTTCTCTGGAGCTCTAATCATTAATCATTGTGTCTTCGCAGCTGGAGCCAAGCTGTGGGAAGAAAACCTGGTTGGAATCAAAAATTTAATTTGAACTCACTTACATATGCATTAGCAGAAACAAAGCAGTAATAATGATTTATTATTTTCTGTGTAACTATTGAACGGTCGATGCTTTATTATTAGTGAAAGCAGGAACAGCAAAGACATATTCCAGAAGGGGAAATTTGGAAATTGATTTGCAGCCAAAGTAAGAATAACTGGGCATAAATACTTGATGTTTTTTGCCCTTTCTTTGGGATAAATCTCTGGAATGTGCACTAAACAGCAGCCTGAATGCAAAACGTCACAGATGCCCATGTGTCTGATAGCCTCCAGTGTGCATTCCACAGACGGCCGTCAAAGTGAGCAGATCTTTCCTCTGTGATAAAACTGAACCGAGTCAAAACAAAGCTGTACGGATGACGGCAGTGATTAAGCAGAGCTTTGAAGGCCCTCCCAGCTGCAGAGGAGAGTAACCAACCCCAGGAGCTTAGACAGAACCAAGTGGAGGAGCTGCCTTCAGCCTCAGGAGCCGCCTCAGGTTTCCTCATCTGGAAAAACCACTGTAGCAGACCACAACTGAGGGGGAACAGGGGGGGATTATACACATATACTATCTTGTCAGGCTGTTATAGGTTTCTTTAAGCACACACCAGCACAGCCATGCCTCCGTAAACCTCAGTGACTTTACACACATGATCGCACAGCAGAAACTCAAGGTTGTCTCAGGCGCTCCACCGCCGTCCCCCTGAGCGCATGTGTAAAAAAAAAAAAAAGCACATGCTCATTCCAACACTGTATCTAACCACAACTGGAAACTATGCAAGAGGGAATGAGGTGGATGTGGAGGAACAGCTCACCCAGAAAAAACACTTCGATGAATGTCCTCTGAGTGGTGCAGCATTTCCGCTGGTAAGGTGCCACGGCAAAATCCACATCATACATTTGTACAAAAAATAATCATCATCGTTAGACTTCTTATACACATGTATAATATATAATAGGCCCACTATTCTCAATGATGAGCTGCGCATATGCCCTGCCGCTCTCGTTTTTATTCCATTTTTTAAATATATATTTATATAATTTTTTTTAAAATTACATAACTGTATGCATGTTCTAAACTGTCAGTGTAAACATCCGGTAGTGATGTGGCAGTAATACCAGTCATGCTGGTTTTACACCATTTATCATTGATTATACTAAATGTCACATTATTTGGATATTCAAAACTACATACGTAATGGAGGTAAATATAATCTTGTGTAAAACCAGCACGCTGTATTAAGTTAAACAGATGATGACGTTGAAAATCGCTTAAAAAACGAGCTGACTTTACTTCATTTAGCATTTTTTTTTGTGAGAAAACTATGCAATGTAGAGCTCTGAAATTGTGGATGTTGTCTAACAAAAATATTTCCCATCACATATATTTTTTTCAGGCAAATCTAAGGGGGTCAGGTGGGGAACTATTCCAGAATTTGATGATTCCAGCTGGAATGACTAGAGTTTTTCCTACAAATCATTTTTGCAAATTTAGAAAAACTGCTTTAGACAGGACATGAAAAGAGGACATGTCCGACCATAAGAGGACTATTGATTATCCTAAATTAAGTGGAAGTTGTTTAGTCTGTGTCACGGACGTGTATTTCCATCCTCTGGGTGATGCAGCCCTCATCTGTTGTTTAATCTGCGACCAATGTGAGCTGCTCGTGATCCTCCACACCTGAGAGTTGCGTTGATCTTTTGCTGAAAACATGGGTGTGAGGAGCTAATTACCTGATTATAAAGGACATATTCATGCAACGTCTTCATTTTATTGTTCGACCCAGCCACACTCGACCGCAGAGCGTGATAACTTTGTAGAATTAGATTCAAGCTGGGGTGCAGCCAGAGCTCCAGCAGCTGCTGAATATGCACAGTGTGACCTGGGCTGCAGCCTCTTTGTCACGGTGACACCCTAAACCACAGAGCCGAAATACGACAGAGCATGTACAACACATCCAGGTCCAGTTTCACAAGAGCAACTGTAACATTTAGGTCTGACCTCTACCCCACTTCCTCCTTCTCAGCCTTTGTTTCCCCCTGACTTCTCAACATCTTTTAAGCAGGTGGGGGGGGTTCCTGACCCTTTGAACTGGGCAGCCAGAAACTGATTGTTTATGACAATAGCACTGGAAAGAAGGGAATTGGGGAGGGGGGCATCTACAAGTCTCCATGGTTGCCCTGGCTCTGACAGATGCTGCGTCGCCTGCAACTCTAAATCTGTCTCCCTCTCACAATGAAGACATGTTCGTCTTAAATGACAGCGATGATAAATTCAACATGTTTATCATGCTCGCCCTGGTGTCCCATCTCTTGCCAGCTTTAGCCTTGTAATCTGTTTGTGATGCAGTCGTTCGGAACGTTGTTTTGAAGTCGGCGGGCACTGAAGAGAGACGTGAGGAGGAGCAGCAAATATCAGACAGGTACTCAGTCTCCTCAGCTAAAGCCCTCCTCCTCCTCCTCCTCTTCCTCCTCCTCCTGCTCCTCCTCCTGCTAATGCACTTAGCAGCTGTTTCTGTGGAAGTCACCAGAGAGAGGCTCCATGGAAAAAGAAGTCGAGCCAGCTGGGTGGAGAGCAGTGGGCGGATTTTTTCCACTTCTGTCTGTCAGAGACATGCTGATTTTTCACAGTGAGGTATTAATCTTGAAGTTCACCCTATCACAGGGTTTTCAAATTAAATGGGTCCTTTTGAGCTGAAGATGATTGTATATGTCATTTCCTTTTTTCTAACCTAACAAACAAAATACACAGTACTCGTAGCCACATCATGGTTTCAAAGGGTCTGAGTTGGAAACCTATTGTTTTTATATAATATTATTACCTTTATTATTCGGTCCAACAAAAACCATGTATGGACAAAACCAAAGTGCTGTGAATGTTAAGTTTTCCTAACTGATTACAGGCCTAAACATCTTCTATAGGAAAAAAAAACCCATAGGATTCTGTCATGCATGTGAGTATTTAACACCTTTTGATTGAATTTCTCTTTAACTGTGCCTCGCATTTTGAAAGGCTTTATAATAATTGGATTTATATAGTGCTTTTCAAGGCGCTCAGAGCACTTTGCCTTATTGATTTTTTATTCATTCACTCTGACTCTGGTGGTGGTAAACGACATCTGTAGCCACAGGCTGATGGAAGCATGGCTGCCAATTCATGCGAAACACCCCCCGACCACCACCAAACCTTCACACACATTCACACACCAGTGTGAGTGACACTGGAGTCGTCCCCAGGGACAAAACATGACTTTGACAGAGTGGGTTTCGAACCGCCAACCCTTCGGTCCTCTTCAGCCATGATATCCAATTTTATGGACGCAACCACGCCTTGGACAGAGACACATCTGTTGATCTTGGCCTCGTTTTAGCTCTTTTATTTGTCTGCAAGATTGTGTCATAGCTAAATCCACCAAAGCTGGTGTCAATGCTGTTAATATGTTTTGAACATCTCTAAATACATGGGATTTTTAAAAGTAGTTATTTAAAATCACTTTTGTTTTGTATTCACCACTTGATCTCAACAGCCACGAAATGACGTGATGTGAATCAGCAAAATGGAGAGTTTTATGGAGTTTTATATATCTTTCATTGAATAACTCGCAAACCAAACGTCTCTCATTCACATGGTTTCTATCCATATATATTAAATACATGCAGTGTGATCCTTGTGAATATGGCCTGATTATGTCCACTTCTGTCCGGTTGACCTGACTCAATTTCCTACAGATGCTTTCATCCTGGGCCAATGAGGTTTTACACAGATGCACTTCTGTCTCACACTTTACAGATTGCATTTAACATGTCTTTAACCCTTTTGTTCAGACAACATAAGATGACGATGATTTCTTTTGGCTTTTTCCCTTCCTGGGTTGCCACGGCGAATCCAATTCACATATTTGATTTGGCAGGAGTTTTTACGTCAGATGCCCTTCCTGACACAACCCACTGGACGCTCATCCCGGGAATTAAACCCAGGTCCCCTATGCACCAGCCCAGTGCCTTACCGACTGAGCTATCCAGCCGGGCGTCCAGACATTATAAGATATATGTCATAAACTTTCCTATCTTTTATTACAGGTTTCATTCAACGCATGCCAAATGTTTTGTAGGTAATTATTTTTTCTGCTTCGTGTCATGGGGTCGGAGGTCACAATAAATAGTGATTCTAACCTCTTACAACACATTTAGTTAAGTTGTTTGTACCTTTTCAGGTGGTGCACATACTGTACCTGATGAAAAGAAAATGAGACATAAATATGTATGATCACTTCAACCCTTAAGAAACAATAAAGCTGAATGGCCAAGGCTTTTGCACAGCACTATATCTTACATATGTTTTTGTTTTGTTTTTTGTCTTTTTGTCATATTTTTATAAATCTTGTTATTGGTCCAGTCCAATCACAGTATTCAGAGTTGTTTCACAGCTGAGAAAAACACGTCCTTTTGGCATTGACTTGCTCTATGTGTCTGTAAAAATGAGCATTATTTTTTTGTCTTTTTTTAACTTTTGTTTTGTAGTTGCAGCCTTAATTTAAAATTGAAAAATTCCAGCAGAACAGAATGGCAGTGGGGTGTTTTTCAGTGAATAGATTCAGTCGTGTTTCTCAAGAATTTCAGCTGAAATCGGGGACTTCAGAATGACGTCCATGTGTGTCTATCAGTTGCATAAACTGGCCGATATTCCCCGCTGAATAAAACAGCAGTTAGAAATTATTCATGCAGCATGGAGTATGCATTTAAAAAATGAACATGGAGGTTTGTAACAGGAGATAGGGCCAAGAACTGGAGACAGAAAAATGAATGGAAGATCTGATAATATTGCTGTGACGGACAGTAGTTGTGTGTCCCTGGTGTGTAGATTGTGTTTGTTTGTCCTGTCTGTGTCTTGTCTGATGTACAAATATACACCTGGGGATGGAAATGCTTCATGTTGATGCATTGCACAGTAGGCTAATTTTTTAGACCAAATTTGTAGAAACTGATTAACACATTCCAAATGATCATTTTTAATATTAAGAAAGAACTTGGAGAAAGAAATAGTAAACAGTATTTTGGTCTACTTCAGTCTAAATGTACTCTGCGTGCTTTATATGAGTGTGTTTGGTGTGTCAAGCGTTAGTTCATATCCAGTAGTTTGATCAAGTGTTTGTGCCATTGGAGTATGTTTGTTTTTAAGAGAGCACTAGGGCTCGTATTTACATCAGAGAGGACTCCGAGTAGGTATAGTGTTTATTAGACCGGAGGGTTTAGCCAAGTCTGAAGAATATTTCATTGAAACGTGAAATGTTTCATGGCGTGTGACCCGTAGAATATAAATGACACTTCCAAAAACCTGAGATTTTCCACTTAACTTAATGTTGAAGGTGTTAAGTGTACCCGAAAGCCATTCTAAATTCATGTTGGACAAGCTCCCACACTTTTTTTGCAAGCAGACAAAGTAGGAGACCACAGAATACAAAACAAATATGTCCAACGTGTTACCAGCATATCGACTTAGACTTCCTTTATTGTCATTATACAGACCCACATAATGAAATGTCATTGCTTGGCAACCGGAAAAACAGCATAAATAAACAAACAATTTGTAGTAAGCCAAGAGGGGCTGCAGTGCAAGTAGGTCAAGTGGACATCATATAACTGTCTGAGTTTATGCACACACACACACACGCACACATGCACATGTATACACACATATATATTTTGCATAAATATAAATACATACACAATTCTCTGGTGAATAAACATGTAATACACACAGATAGCATAACATGGTAAAAATAAATAGGTCCAGGAGGACGTGGTCCTGGTCGTACGTGTAAAATAAGCAACAGGGTGGACAGTTTTAGTCAAAGTTAGCATTTATGCCACATGCTGGGCCTTGAGTTGGCAAAATATGTCACATGATTGTTGTAATAGAAAAAGAAAAACTGGAATCTTTCATTTCAAAAGATGTAACATTAATGCTGACAGGAAGTATCCACAGTATTGCACATGAACGACTCAAACCATATTTCCAGTACATTTGAGATTGTACTAACTCTAATGTTGATTCTGTATCTTAGATTGACATCACTGTGTCTATATGAGACCAAACTGAGACAGGGTTAACTGTTGAACATGGAAACATCTTCAGATTCAAGTCCTTTCAGATGTATTGATTTTTTTTTTTCATATTTTTCTCTCCATCTCTTCTTCCTGTCAGAGCGCCATTACTGGGACTCCACGCTGCAAATTCCCACCGCAGATTTCCAGGAAGTACTCCACGACGATAAGGCGGCTCTGGCTTGGCTACTGACCCTGCGGCGTGTTGGCATTGTCTACCTGAAGGGGGCGACGGCACAACCAGGACAAGTAGCCCGACTTGCAGAGCGGATTGGATATCTGAGGATGACGTTCTATGGGTAAGGCTCCATGACGTTCACAAATGTGAGTCCAGTCATCGTCAGCCAAGCCAGAGTTAAGTAATCCAAGTCCCCACTAAACCCCTAATGTTGACTTTTCCGTGGATCCGAGTGTGTTATTAGCCGAAAAGAAATACAAAAGACTGTTTATTAACACTAATTTTCCAGCCAATCCTGAATAAGCAGCCACGTTTTGGAGGAAGGAATCAGAATGTGAAAAGGAGAGCTCTCGTCAATTTTGTGTAAAACGCGATTCATTGTGATTCCACCCAAGACGTTTAGAGCGCGTCAGATGGTTCCGTCATGACACCGGAGTTCATCATTTTGACATATTGCAACGCTGATTACTGGAGGACAGACACGGGGAAAACACACTAAAAGCATTCCATCTTTTTTAAGCCAGAGGAATTACCAGGTGCACTCAGTCAGAACAGAGGTTTGGAGCGTGAAACTCTTCCACTGCCAAGAGATGAGCTCATACTGCTGCAAGTATAGACACTGCAGACTAAAGCTGAAGACCTGCCATCAGAAAAACTCCACCGCTTTTTTTTTCTTTTTTTTTACGAGACGCATCCAAACGAGCCATGCAAACAGAACACGGGAGATAACTTCAGCTCATTAGTGTTCGACTCTCGCTGCATCTCAATGAAGGCTCTACTTCAGAAGTCAAAGCGTTCCTGTGAAGCTGCCCGTGTCCCCTCAGGAATCACCGCCAACTTCAGCTCATTTCAGCTTATTTCATGCAAACCAACAGTCAAAAGTTTATTAACCCCTTCAACCCTAGGTCATCTCCCAAACATAAGGGTTATCTGTAGACTCCTCAACCCCTGAATATAGAATTGTCTTCATGGTCGCAACATACAGATGTTTTCCTCTGTCTGAGCCGGTTAATGAATGTGGCC
Source organism: Gymnapogon annona (assembly GCA_029814585.1). Lineage (NCBI taxonomy): Eukaryota > Metazoa > Chordata > Actinopteri > Kurtiformes > Apogonidae > Gymnapogon > Gymnapogon annona. The sequence goes on along the minus strand of JAPTHA010000018.1, from coordinate 13,637,963 downwards.
TTTGTCGTCAGGCCTACGTGGCAGGTCCAGGACAAACCCATGGCCAACAACGTGGCCTACACCTCAGGAAAGTGCAGTTTCCACACAGACTACCCTGCCCTGAACTTCACACCCGGAGTGAGTAAACTCGGACTTGACACTTTATTGTATGGTGTTGCTCTAAACAGGGACACTCTCTGTGTTACGTTGAGCTGCTGGTGCTTGTGTCCCTTTGTGTCGTAAACTGTGTGTGTTGTTGTGTGTAGGTACAGTTCCTGCACTGCATCAACCAGGCAGCAGTGGGAGGGGAGAGTACACTGGTGGACGGTTTTCACGTGGCCAAGAAACTAAAGACAGAAGATCCCGAGGCCTTCCATACACTGACCACGCTCGGCATCGACTTCAACGACACTGGGACAGATTACTGCGACTTCATGCTGCAGTCCAAGCAGCGCATTATCGAGTAAGTGGCGTCATCTTTTTGTTTTTTTCTTGTAATTCACACACACTCGCACATACTTCCAACCTCTGAATACAGCAGCGGGACTCAGTATGTGGTGCAGTGATATATAGCTCAGCAGGAGTGTGAGGGGCGATTAGAAATAAGACAGTGCCATCTGCTGGTCATCACTATGACACTATTAGAGAAGTGGAGGCTGGTGACAGAACACTGAACAACGATTTCACATCAGTATTTGCACATAATCGTGTCAGTGGATGAGTATTTTACACAGTATTGCGAAGTAGACTGAACACACAGGTACAAGTTAATGTATGGCAGTTAAGGTATAAATACATGACAACGTGTATGAAAATCAAGCACAATTTTTATGGCGCCACATCATAACAAACATTATTTTTACATATTGAGCTGGTCTAAATGCATTCAAAGAGACAGGCCAGAGATAAACCTGGTTAGCTGCTCGGTAGTAAATAAGAAATGTGATATAACCATGTGCATTTAAAAATAAAAAAATACATACTATTTTGCATTTGATTATTCATATATGCCTGCGATAAACTGGTGACCTGTCCAGGGTCCCCCACCCCGCCTTCGCCTTTGAGTATTTAGGATAAGCTCCAGTGAGCCAGGCAACCCTGCAAAAGGATAAAGCGGGTTCAGAAGATGAATGAATGAATAATTATTTATATTCACAACACTACAGGTACATTCACACACTACAAGACAACATCCCCAATCTACAATAGCAGGGTCAGAGACAACTGTCAAAACACACACACACACACAAAATGCATAAATAAGCAAAATTTCTTGTTCATGTCTTTATTCATTTTTATTTCAGTTCACCTATTTTTATATTTTTTAAGTAATCGTCAGTATAATTGAAAAAGATAATGACATAAAAACATAGGATTCGGTTCATTTTTTACTGACCTTCCATTTGACTGAAGACATAAACGCATAAACATAACTTTTAGTTCAGGTGTTGTGTGGATTGTCTCATATAAACTCAGTCGTGTCTGTGAACAGTGTGGACGCTGAAGGTCAGCCTCAGAGGATCAACCACAACAACGCCACCAGGGACTCGGTTCTGGACGTGCCCGTGCACCAGGTCCAGCCCTTCTACAGAGCTCTGAGGGCCTTCACGGACATGTTGGACCGGCCGGAGAATGTGGTCTCGTATCTGATGGAACCGGGTCAGTGTTCACATCTCCTCAGCCCTCTGACATGAAGTGTATTAGATCAATCACCATCAACACTAACACTACATACGTCCAGTAAAACCAGCTCAGACTTGACTTCTTTAATCATAAATGACTCATATCTGATTTTTTTTTTTTTTAATGAACAGTACAAATCTTTTTTTTTTTTTTTTTCTTCAAACCAGACCCAGGTCACTTTTAAATCTGGTCCCAAATCTGACTCATATTTGATGTTTCGCAATGTGACCTCAACCTGAACAGTCGTATTTCATCCAACTTGTACATCAGTGAAATCTGACTGACATTTTAATTCTGTCCTGGAGGAGGCGGGACCTGGACAGATCCACATTTGGCTTATTGTACACAGTGTGATATGACGTCTCTTCAGGACCGTAGACTGTTTACGCAAGTCTGATAGCATCACGTTTACGTCATGATAGATAGATGGATAGATAGATGGATAGATAGATGGATAGATAGATAGATAGATGGATGGATGGATAGATGGATAGATAGATAGACTGATTGATTGATACACACGCGCTTAAAATAAATACAGAATAAATATATATACATATACATACAATATACATATATATACACATACAATACACACACATACGTATATATGTAAACTGTACATGCACACATGCAATATAAATATATATACACACGTCAAGATATATATTAAATAAAATACTGTACAGTGAAAAAAAATAAAATAAATAAATAAAATAAAAATTAATAATGTCAACAACCATACAAAAACTAAGAATAATTCCAGCCTAAACTAGGAAGTGAGCATGAAGACCAACAGACTAAACATGAACAGTTGTTATTCAAATTCTCATGTTGAGTGTTTTTTACAGTGACAGGTAATAATAATCTTCCGTGTGTAGTTATTCATGTGGTGGCAGAAAACATGTGCTTAGATCATCAGTGGAACATTTCTAAATGCCATGTTAATGCCAGAAACCAGAGGAAAAGTGTGGAATGACACTAAGATCTGGAATAAATTGGACCTAATAGCTTAAAACAATTAACATGTGTCAGAACAAATACAAAATGTTCACTGAAATGTTCTGCACACTCTGGCCTTTAAAACACATCAGGACTCTCAGGGTGACAACGGATCCAACACGAACACCGTCGTCCATGATGATGTCAATGGACGACGTCAATGTCACCTCCGTCGGAGTCAAGTGAAATAAGTAAACCTGACGTCTGACCTCACCACTGAGCCGAAGGTCTGCAGAGTGTGTGACACTAAGAATAGAATAGAAAAGATGAAGAGCAAATATAAAATTACAAAAACTGAAAATAATACCAAAATTGGATAGATTGATGGATGGATGGATAAAAGCTAGGAATAATATATATATGCTTATATGTATATATTGACAGTATCCCGGCTGGATAGCTCAGTTGGTAAGGCACAGGGCTGATCTATAGGGGACCTGGGTTCGATTCCCAGGAGGAGTGTCCAGTGGGTTGTGTCAGGAAGGGCATCCAATTTAAAAACTCCTGCCAAATCAAATATGCGAATAATTGAATTCGCTGTGTTGACCCTGGAAGGAAAGAAATCATCATTATATGTATATACTAACAATATTATACAATACTAACAGCATGTATTGTGTACTGTATGTAAACAGTATGTATGTCCATCATAATCAAGTTCCAGTGTAAAAATACTGCACATATATTGTAATAAAAACGGAATAAATATTGCATTATTACTGCAGAACAGAAGGTTACTGAAGGACTTAGTTGTGTCTGATTGTCCGAGGATGTGAATGACACGGCTGCGTTGGGCGGTGCACATGGCCACATACATCCACATCAATCATGTGACCTTCAGGAGACGTTTACGAGTTCAGGCCTTCACTGTTAGATGTCTCCCAGTCTTCACTTCAGCCCTTCAGTTGTTTTGCACATTCATGACAATGGTGTCTTTTTACCTCTGGATAAATCTGCAACACAAGGGTTATTTCATTGCTGTTTCCATATTATTTCCTACCATATGTGATGTCGCTCTTCTTGACTGGTTTTGAAGGCCGTGCATAATGTATGAAATAGTTTGAAGACGATCAATAACATGAAAACACAACTGAGTTTGATAAGTGATGAAAAATTCATCAGGGTTTTCTTAAATTAGAATCAGAAATCTGGGAAAACGTCTAATATCTTATTAATGACAATACATTTGTTGTTTGTTGGGATAACAGCATCAGAACCACAGACACCAATAGACTTGATACAATCACCAAGAAGGCTGGCTCCGTCATCGGTCTGAGGCCGGACAGGTTTGAGTCTGAGTGGAGAGGAGCTCACTTTACAGCACTTTACTATGTACATAAAAATTACCTTTACCTTTATTTAACTATTTTTTACTGGATTTATTGTATTATATTGTATTGTATTATATTGCATGCTACTGTTATGAATCAATTTCCCAACTTTTGGGATCAATAAAGTACATCCATCCATCCGTCCGTCCGTCCATCCATCCATCCATCCATCATCTATCCATCTATCTATCTATCTGTGGTTGTTCACTCTAAAGGACGGTTTGGAAAATGAACCAACAATAAATAAAACTCTTTGTATGAGCGTTGGTTCCAGTGAACGGTTCAGACTCCCACCGATATATTGTTTCACACAAACATATAATTTCACACACTTGATGATGATGATTTCTTCCGTCTTTTTCCCTTCCGGGGTCGCCACAGTGAATTCAATTATTCACATATTTGATGCCCTTCCTGACACAACCCAATGATCGCTTCTCCCAGGGATTGAACCCGGGTCCCCTATGCACCAGCCCGGTGCCTTACCAACTGAGCTATCCAGCTGGGATATAATTTCACACACTTATGAACTATTATTATTAACACGTGTGTGTGTGTTTGGAAAGTTCCCGCTGATTAAAATGATGAAGAGAAAACAACCTGAAAAAACAAGCTCACACTCGTCGTAGAAGTGGAAGTCATGGTGACTGACTTCATGAACTGATCGACTCAGTATTGACTTTACATTAATTGACTGAAGAGGCTTTAGAATACACACACTTCAGTGTTTGTGCAGAAGGAGACAAAGGACATGATCAGGTCAGGTGTGTGTGTGAAAAGAGTGTGTAGTCAGGGACAGAGTGAACAGAAGAGGATGGATGTTCATCAGCGGGAGATTCACCTCCCAGTGTCTGGCTGACTATTATCAACGCTTTACACTTCACATTATAAAAAGTCTCATTATTTTTCCCAATTTATGTTAAGTTAGAATTCAAAGGTTAATTTTTCCACGTGTTTTAATATTGTGACCCAGCCACAAAAAGCACTGTACAATAAAAAAGTGGAAAATTACTACACTAGCACCCTTATCCCAAGTGAGTAAAAAAATGCATATTTTAGATCATTTTATTTTCAATAATTTAATTTTATTTCATTTGATTTTTTAAAAATGTATTTTTCATTGTATTCATTTTATTTTAGATCATTTCCTTATGGATAATTTTATTTTATTTCCTTTTAATTTTTTTTTGTTTTACATTTTATTTATTTTAGATCATTTCATTTTACATCATTTCATTATATTTCATTTGATTTTTTAAAATGTATTGTTAATTTTATTATTTTAGAACATTTAATTTTAGATCATTTTTTTTCCATAATTTTACCATTTTAGATCATTTCACTGAGCACAAAAAAATGACAAAGCAAATAATGTTGGTATTAATCACCCACATATAGACAGTAAAAACAAAGAAAAGAATCCTATTTTTATGTAGTATAATCCAAAAAAAGTTATTCATTGGATAAAAATATGGTTTTATTTACATTATAAACATGGAATTTTAAGGATGAAAGATCTGACAGTTATTGAGTATTTGGCATTTCAAATATTTCATGTTCATCGAGTACAAAATGTAAATATA
>JAPTHA010000018.1:13598058-13620022 GCA_029814585.1 Gymnapogon annona | reverse complement strand
GAACACAGCGCCCCCTACTGCCCACTCCTACACCTGTTCACAGCGCCCCCTACTGCCCACACCTACACCTGAACACAGCACCCCCTACTGCCCACACCTACACCTGAACACAGCACCCCCTACTGCCCACGCCTACACCTAAACACAGCACCCCCTACTGCCCACGCCTACACCTAAACACAGCACCCCCTACTGCCCACGCCAACACCTGAAAGCAGCGCCCGCTACTGCCAACGCCTAGACCTGAACACAGCGCCCCCTACTGCCCACGCCTAGACCTGAACATAGCACCCCCTACTGCTCACGCCTAGACCTGAACACTGCACCTCCTACTGCCCACGCCTACACCTAAACACAGCGCCTCCTAATGCCCACGCCTACACCTGAAAGCAGCGCCCCCTACTGCCCACGCCTAGACCTGAACACAGCCCCCTACAGCTCACGCCTAGACCTGAACACAGCGCCCTCTACTGCCCAGGCCTACACCTGAACACACTGCCCCCTACTGGCCAGGCCTACACCTGAACACAGCGCCCCCTCTTGCCCACACCTACAGCTGCACCTGAGTTGGCGCAACCCAAACACACTTCCCCTGCTACCCTTCAGTCATGTCCCTACAGCTACACCTGTGTCTGTGTCCTTTACTCCTGTGCGTTCACAACGTTAGAACTAACGTGGTTTATAGTGAACACGTTGAATGGACTGATTTGACACGTTACAGTAAAATACAGACACACAAGTCCTCTGGAAAAGACAGGGATACTGGACAAACAGAACTGATTTAAGCACGTTTTTGTCTCAATGTAGTTTATAAAGTCAGTTTTGCTACTTTACATATTTGAGGGAATTTAGAGATTATCCGTTCCAAAATGCAGCCTGCTAGCTCCTTGTGATATATTTATAGTATATTGTAAGTAAAGTTTTAAGAAAGACATCCACCCACCCATCCATCTATAGAACATAGTGTTCCGTTTCTTTTGAACAGAGTAAACAAGAATCTTGTTTTGTTACACAGACACAGTTGAGAGCGACTGATGTTTGGTCATTAATAAAGTAAACTCCTGTACCAGCTCTTATATACTTCATCTACTCTATGCCGGTGTTTTGTTCGTTTCTCTTTCCAATCGTCACCCTTAACCACATCCTCTGAACCCCTCCGACTCTTTACGTCCCTCATCATAGCCTGATTCTTGTCAATATGTTGTGGCTGTGAAGCCGAGTTACTGCCGTGCCGAGTACAGGCCTAAAATCAATAGATGGTGTAATTACCAAATTCCTCCAGGACAAAGACTCCCTTGACTGTATTGCACTTTTTAATGTGACTCAGCTCTATGAAAACCTAAAAACAAGCAAAAAAACAAACAAAACAAAGACAACATTATTAACTCAACAACACTGGATGAAAGAAAACACTTCATCTGCTTTTTTCTTTTCTTAACAAATTAACCAACTTGTCTTTATTCAGTATGATAGGTCAAAAAGAAATCCACTACACATGAAATGCAAGCTTTTAACTGCTAACCAAAGAAAAGAAAAGCACACTATGAGAAGTTTCCATGATCAAAGGCATACATGGGCGACGGTTAAAATGAGGAGTAATGCATTAGGATCTGCTCAAAGCTCGAAAGAGAGAGGGGGGGGTCCAAATGATTCAACACAGCTACAGGTTAGGGTTAGATGTCAAGAGCAAAAAGTGAGTAGTACGTGTTTTAGGTTTGGTTTTCTGGTTGGTGATGGCCCATATGATGCAGACATGGAATTTCTGTTTTTGTTTTTTTTTTAATGTAGACAAGGACAGAAAATTAGTTTTTGCCAAACAGCTACGACAGGAAAACAGAAAAGAAAAAAGTAAAGAAAACAGAAAAACCCAAGAAGATGTAACTGCTAAAAAGCAAACACAGCAGAGGTTGTGTACCTTCCGCTCCTTGCAGGGGGAGAGAGCATGGGAGAGAAATGGTTTGGATTATTATCGGACAGAAGCACAAGCACTCGACGACACTCGGAGAGGGCGCTATTGTCCACAGGACGGGTCTCAGACCACCTCGGACAGGTTCAGGTCTACGTATACCAGAGGTTCGCCAGAGCCAATGAGAAAAACCTACCACCAGAGAATCAGCCTCCACAAAACCCTCCCAAAAACAAACAAACAAAAAAATACCAGAATACGAGTAAGAATGTAAGACAAAAAATAAATAAACAAATAAAAGCAGGGCTACAGGTTGGATTTAAGGACCTGAGCTGGACCGACCCCCGAAACCCCCCACCCCCCAGAGCCCTCCATGCCTCCTCCTCCAGCAACAAGGGCCGGCACAACACCACTTCCTCTCACACAGAACAGATAAATGAGGGCGTTCACAGACGAACAGGGAGTTCACGCCAACGCTGATGGCCCCCCAATCAGACGCTGGGACCGACGCCACATGGTGCTTGTGTACAGAAACCGCATATTTCCGCTTTACAACTCATTTCAATCATACTCAACACTGAACAGAAGTGCTGCTGAGGGATCGGCAGCTAAAGACGCTCCAGCCGAACAACTGAAGGTGCAGATGAAAGATGTTTAAACGAGATGATTCAGATTAAGTCTTAGACATGTTGCCGAGTGTGTTCAACTGGTACAATAAAGAAAAAGGACTAAATGTGGACACAGAACCTGAGGCCGAAAAAGTGGCTTTAGGAGCGGCTGCCAATAGTACAGTCAACAGTAGTTCTTCTTCTATGTTCAGTTGCCTTTTCATATCTTTTATTACATTGTGTATACACTGAGATGGAGGTTTCCTTTGTTTATTCTGTATGTGCACCACCACTATGAACTTGTACAACACCTCTATCATATCTAAATTAAAGCCCTGGAAGCAACGACCACAGCCTCAAAGTGGATGGGATTGGAATAGTATTAAAGTGTAGTCCCACCAATGGCCACTAGAGGCTCCAGGTGTATTTACAAATACTGGTTCACACCTCTTTCCAGGAGTTGTTTGGCTGTTCACTTTATATTTTTATTTTATTTTTATTTTTAATTTTAATTTTTTAATTTTTTTAATTTTATTTTTGTATTATTATTTTTTATTTAGAAGAGGATCAGTGGTTGTTTTATACATGACCACCTAATGACAGATGTAACCGACAGCTCAACAGCTTGTGTTCATTAAACAAAATACATGATTGACAAAGATCTATGTCATGCACCCGCGTGATGAGGTTCAGCATTGGCTTAATTACATGCCGGGTATTAATTAATGTTGGTATTAATTCAGTATCAGATTACAGTAATTCATCTCTCAGCTCATATTTTTGTTTAGATATTGTGTTAGTGTTTTCAACAGTCAGATATTTTACAAATTCAGTATCAGCAGAAATCTGATTTGCCATTCATTTCCAACTTCAGTTCACATTTAATATTTTAAAGTTTTGATTCTTTTAAAGCCAGTTAGACAAAAGTTGAAAATTAACGATTGCTACAAACTTATTTATTGATTTGATTTACTAAGTGACTAATTTACTAATATATATGTTTTTTTTTATTTTGATGTTGAGTTCATTGTTGAGACATTTGCATCATAGAAAGTCAGCAAAGTAACTATCACTTTCTTTGTCTCTGTGGGGAAACTCAACATTTAATCCATCCAAACTATTTTAGCAGCTATGCGTAAGAAGGACAGAATATTACATGGTTAATTGCACACGTGTTTTATTTTAGAGAAAAAGGAGGTGTTTTGAATGGAGCTGGCACTGTGTGTCAAACTGAAGAGCCTAACAGTGAGGTCCAATGTGTCAATTGCTGCTTTGTGGTTGGATACAGTACTGACTGTAAATGTCTCAAGTTTGTGAATAAAAGTACAAATCAAGTGGACATCAATAAGCATCCAATGCCAGAATTTCCTGCACTTGTAGTGACTTGTTGGGTTTATGTTGTCCCCTACTCTGGTAAATCAGGTCAACAAGACCGATTTTCCAGGTACGATGTTTCCGTTTATAAAAATGCCTTTAAACATCGTCTGAATTTCTGCAGTAACTGGATCTCACTCTTTCTAACTCCAGCGCATCATTCAGGAAACATGTGAAGGCCAGTGACCACTAACTGCACAGATGTGAAGACGACACATGACATGTTCAGGGGTCCAAACTTCAAGGTGAAAGTTGCTATTAAATAGCCAATTATTAATGAAAAGTCTCTGCTCGAGGTCATCCATCTTACCACTGATGCACAACACACACACACACACACACACACACACACACACACACACACACACACACACACAGTAATGCTTCAGCTCCTCCCACACAGTAGAGAAACGTGAGGTTTGAGCACCACAGATGTCAAAACAAACTCGTGTGGAAAGATGTGTTCGGATTTCGTTGGAAAACATGCACACAGACACACACAAACTGAAAAAGCAAATCCAAAAAAGCAAAAGCACAAACCGGATTTCTTCCTCTAAGGGAATGATAACGTCAGGCATATGTCCGTATTTGCCAATCAAAGTGAATAATTAAGTTTTTCATTTCTGCTGGTTGTTTTGGATTCAGTCAAGTTTTCTTAGATTCTGATAGAGGAAGACAGTCACAGGATGAAAGGAAATGATGGAGGTCAAACGGGAGAGATGGGCAGAAGGGTGGACAGGAGGATGGATGAACTCTGAACCATCAGGAGTGAGTGTTCTCATGCCCTGGTGTGAGATGACCATCAGTGTTCTGCTCTTGACTGTATCCTCTTACCTGGCTGTGCATGAATTTCAGATTAATTCCTTCCAGTGTGACCTGCAGCAGACCTCCTTCACCAGTTTTCATGTCCTGAACCGGGAACTCTCCACCCAGCTCTGGACCTGAGGAAACGAAGCAAGGGTGTAGAGATGGTGCCGATACGTAAAAATACAAAAAGACTGAGTGCAAATCAGTGAACAAAATGTAGGAGTGTGTTTGTTTCTACTTAGAACTAAGAAATCATGCAGGGGGTTCTGTTGTTGTACCCGAGATTTGTCTTGAAACTGAAACATCATATCAGGAAAGTAATGCCAGATCAGAGTGAGGACAGACCACATACCTGGTTTGATGCTTTGCTGTCTGGCTGCTGCTCTTTCCATGCTGTCTTTAACACAGTAGTAGAGCTCACGACACTAGGAACAAGAAAACATAAGAAGATTTGTCACCAACTAATGTTTCTCCATAACTAATTCAATAAAGAGGATGCACCTAGATTGCAAGGTTCTGACCTTTTTAGTGTAGAACTTGTTGAGCTGCGTCTCTTGACCGTTGCGTCTCCAGAGACACAGGACCTTGGTCTTGGGGCAGTAGGTCATGTTGATGAGCTTTTCATACCACCAGCGCTCATAAACAGTGCCAATATTGCTGCGTAGGACTATGCAGTCATCACAGACCTGGGGAATTTGGAGGTAAAACACCACAGCATAAGAATGAGTACAAGAGATACATTAAAGTCTTTAATGTAAGATCGATAAAGTGCCTACCTCCATGAAAAAGATGTCTCCTGTGGTATCAGTGCCAGCGTGTACAACAAACGTCTGCTTCTTGATGTGACGGCTTCCGCTGGGCCTGATGGACAGCTCACGGCCGTTCTGAAACAAATATGACGGCACACACTTACAAACTAGCTCAGTGGCTTAACTGACTGGATTAACAATGATGAAGAGGCATAAATACCCACCATCTGAGCCAATTTGTCCAGTATCTCATTGATCTCTTGGCTGTATGTGAGGCCAATGTGGGACTTGCCCACCAAGCGCCTGACTTTTTTCCTGATGTCATTTTTGTTCACCTAAGAATATAAAAAAAAAAGAACAAAAGTCAAGTGGGCATCACAGAGGAAACGGGGCCACAGTGGCATAGATCAGCAGACAGCCTGGAGAACGTACTTTCAACATTAGCATGTATGCAATCATGTTGTGCAGCAAAGTGCCCAGTAGTTTGTCCTCATCATCCTCCAGACGCTTACGGTCGTGTTCTCCCAGTGACAAATACCTGTGTTGAAAACGTCAAACAAAAAAAAAGACATTAGATACAATTACAGATGACGCTGAGATCCAAGTGTGTTCAAATCTTAACGTCTGAACCTTTCAATCATCTCCTGAGGTCCCTGGTCCATCCCCATGCCCTCGCGTTCCAACATGACGGCGTCCAAGAAAGCGTCCTCCCAAAATTGCAGCTGGTCCCACAGCGTGGAGCGCTCCTTACCTGAACACAGCACACACCCCGCTTAACATGACCCTGATACACACAACCATTACATGTGACACAACCACACTGTACATGGACCCATGTCTGTCACATGCATATTTTAATCTAAAAATAACTTCCACTGACACACACACACACACACACGCATCATCACCAAGAACGTCAGTCAAGAGCTTTTATTTCAAAAGCAACATAGAAAAAATATCATACTATTCACTAAAACGCCACATATTCCAACCCAATCTCAATCCAACCAAATGGACAGATTTCTAAAAGCTAGAATAACATGACAAACCATTATGGCTCTTGAATAGACATGACAATGCCAACCAACACATCACTTGTACATTATTAAAAGTCACAAAACAATCCCATTCTTCAAGTAAATAATTTTGTCTCTTGTTTAAATGCTATGCATGTTATTGGTTTAATCTACCCTATTGTTTTATTTTTAAAAACGTGCTTCACAATATCATTATTAAATAATGTAAAGAATTAGATTAGATTAGATACACCTTTATTTGTCCCACTCGGGGAAATTTCAGAATAAATAAATGATAATATAATAATGTATCCTTATTTCTGAGACATGTCACTAAATGGATACAAATTATTAACTTATTAACATCAACTTCCCCTGTATGCAAATGTGTGAAATGTCAGGCTTCAAGGTTAATAAGAAAGAGAGACGCAGAGGTGAGTGGAAAGCTTGGTAAAGGAAGAAAATAAATGTTAATAAAAAGGTCTAAGGAAGCAAAAACTGTCATTGACGGACAGATAAAAGCTCACATTTCACCACATCAAAGATGAAGCCCACAGCAAGTCAACAGCAGTCAACCCACACGCGGGAAACAAAAAAGGGCAAAGGCAAAGAGATTAAGCCCCTACTTAGAGAAAAGGTTTCCATGGCAGCATCCTCTAGTTGATCCCACACGGAGCTCTTATCACGGCCTGGAAGAATTTCCCAGGAGGAGCAGCAGGAGAGAAGCATGAGAGCAGGAGGGAGTTAGGCCGAGGTGGGGGGGTGGGTTAGATGACGAAAACAAGAGCACAGCGGTGCAGAAACACAAGGACCATCCAGGACACCCTAACCTCATTTACTCACCAAATGATTTTAGTCACAAACAACATTAACGTAGTGGGAACCCAATAACCAGTGTCTTGTGGTGATTATGCCTTGAGACTTCTGTCAAATTTTACGTTGCCTTAAGAAACAACTTAAACAAATGTCAGTTTGCTCTTGCTCTAATTAAAATATTCAATAAAGATGAATATAGTCTGAAAGGATCTGGGTTTTTTTATAATCTTAACTCTGTACACAGATCAGTAATGTTTGTTCATCATTATCTTAAAAGGAACCAAGCAAAAATAATGTGCTATTTTTAAAAATTTAATATTGCACAATATCCTCACATGTATGACTTCTGCTTTTTCAGTTGATATTAAATCCTTCTATTAACAGAAACATTTTTCCATCTGCTTTAAGGGGAAAAAAAATCACCTATACTCTAATAAACTGTGCAGTCCTAGCTGTGTGCTTAAGAAAGTGTGGGAATATAAGGGAATATATATAAAGAACTACCAATCAGTTGAATTATTTATGGTCAACAAAACAAACATCTTACAATGTTCACAAGAAAAAGATGATAAGAAGAATATACGGTCATGGAGAGGTAAAGAAATCTAGAAATATTCACATTTACAAAGGCGGAATTAGATGGTTTTGATTTGCTTTCCCTTAAAAATGACTCAACCTCCTACTCCAGGGGTTGTAAATGTGGGTGGGGTCCCCTCAGACAGGGCTGCATCCAGACTAAACTAATTAACCAATAAACTAAAGAAGTAGCAATTGGCCATCAGGGAAAAACACCGAACATCTTTCTTGATGAATGCAATAGATGGTGATTTAGTTTATTAATTGAAACAAGTTCATTATTGTAAGTTCATTATTGTAACAAATGTTAGGTTTGTGAGGCAGTTAATAAAAGGAAAGATTAGCAACAGCAATAGTGAAATAGTATTAAATGAGTGTTAAAGGAGGATTTGGAGTGGAGGGTGGTCGTACCCAGTAGGCCTTCACACAGGTAAATCCTGGTGCTGATGTCCTCAACAGGCTGGACAGGTAGACCCTTGGCCAGAGCAGGTCCATGATCCTTTGCTCCTGGTTTCAGGCCGTGGGTCTTTCCCTGTGAGAAAAGCCACCAGTGTAACTGAACACAAGACTACATGACAACAGGAAAATCTGTGGTGAATGATCCTTTCCTTTCAGGGCGGTTTAAGGTCATTTCCAGAGATGTTATTTAACCAGCTCACCTCTGTTTGAGTGAATAAGTCTGGTCTGGTTTGAACAGGCAAGAATACATTTTAAAGGCTGCACCAAATGAGAGTTCTAGCTAAGATTAAGTAACAAAACAATCATTATAAATGTAAAATCTAAATGACAACGGTCTTATTGCTATAACAAATGTAACTCGGGAATATTTTGAGTTTGAAAAATAAAACTGGTTTCACAATATTCAGCCTGGGACTTATTCTGCATTTTTGCAACATTATTTTAGTAGCTGTGGTCTTCACAACAGAGCAGATATAATGAACTTTGCATTATATGCAGCGTTACTAATTAGACAGGTCTCTGTGTTTACAAAATTTGATCATTCTTGAGCTATATTTTAAAATTTCTGTCTTCTGTTGAAGTTACTCATGATGTGACTTTATACTGTTAAATCGAGGACTTACAAACATTGAGCTGGTGGCGGGATTGGTTTCAATCTCACTGTCGGACAGCGTCCCTCTGGACTGGGCTAAGTGAGGAGCATTTCGGCCGCCGTCTCCTGCTGTGCTGCTCAGGTCACTGTCAGCTCCCAGAGTTTCTCCAGAGCTGTTACTTATCTAGAAAAAATACATTATTTACATTTTTTTAAATAAACAACTGTTCTGAAACATCATGCATGAATGTTCAGGTGATTGTTTCCTAAATGCTTTTAGGAAATGGAGGAAAGTTGGGCTGAAAATAGGACAAAATATGACCGAATGTAGCTAAAAAGATACAGTAAGAATCAAGCATATAAGGGGTGAGTTGGCTGTGCCCTACCACTGTGCTCGCTTCTGAGTCCTGGCTGGTGCTTCTAGTCAGGATTGGTGGCTCTGAGCTTGTTACAGACTCTGTGTCGCTCTTCTGCAAATACAGAAAAAAGTGAATTTAATGCTGAACATGGAAAGGTCTTGAACATTTATCTACACACATACCTCTAAAAGATCAATAACGTTAGAAAATACACGGTGTCCACAAAGTTTCCATACAATTAAAAAATATATTATAAAAGCAACTGATGAGATATGTTTTCAACATTTTTACTCCCCTTTTGGGATCAAGGGTAATCGAATCATTGATCTATTTAACTTCAATGACAGATCAGTTACTGCAAATGTTTATATAGACCATTTGACTGTTTACGTGGCACACCTCGTGCACCAGATATCACTCCCCGGAATTCCTTTCTATGAAGTTACTGTATGTTGAAGATACAAGGTATCAACGACCTGAAGCACAACTTCACTGATGCCATTGATTCGGCTGGTACAGACAACATAACAAGAAACTGAGAAAGATCTTGATGTGCTCTGTGCAGCTAGTGGTGGCTATGATGATGATTTCTTTCTGACTTTTTCCTTCCAGTTCGCTTATTTGATTTGGCAGGAGCTTTTACGCCAGATGCCCTTCCTGACACAATCCACCAGACACTCTTACCAGGGATCGAACCCGGTATCCCCTATGCACCAGCCCGGCGCTTTACCAACTGAGATATCCAGGGCGGGCCAGTGGTGGCTATATAGAGCTATATTAAATGAGGTAAAAAAATCTATCTACCTTAAATTTTATAATAACTTCCACAGATGTTTCTATTAATTTACTTTTGTAATGAATGTATTCAATTGTAAAGAGATTTTTGGACATGTTGTAAATTACATTAACAGACTGCTGTGGTAGTTAAAAGGCCAAAAAATTTGTGTTACGGGAACGCAAAAATAAAGTGGAGGCATTTATTTTTTGTTTTACGTAAGGACTTATTGATCAAGTATTTAGTCAACCTGTTATGACTCACCTGAGATCCAGACATGACACTGAGGCCGCTATCTGAGCTGATCTGGGACTTCTTCTCCTCTGCATCCGCCACCAAGGGGCGCTGCTGCTTTGCTCCTTCAGACCCTGAAGGACACATGACTATCAATATGTGTTCAGAGACTTTTCACGAACACCTTACCTTTATGTGTCGCCTGAGTCACCAAGCCGCAGCAACACGGACACTACAGTCTACAGATCCCAAGCCTGTACGTGAACACTGGATTACACCAGCAAAAGGAGCAAAGCATGGACAGCTACATCATCTGAGCACAATGACTATCAGTATCCAACTACCTCTAGATAGAACAGTCAAGAGTATATGCACAGAATTACAAACATTTCAAAGAGGTCATAAAAACATAGTTCATTAAGTTCTACACAGCATATATTGTTGTATGAATAGATTTAAAAATACATTAAGTAGACAGAGAAGTGACAACGGGGCAAGCAAAGAGTGCGATAAGATTGGGAAAAAAAAGTACAAATGAAAGGAAACTGAGCAAGAGCGTGACAGTAATTCTCAATCAATGCTGCAAATGTGGCCCAAGTTACACCAAAAAACAACAAACAGACACAGGCAGTTAGGCATGCAGACAAACTGGTGGACGGTTAAGGATACATTTTCTGTTTCAAGTGCAGTGTTTTTACGTTGGTTCATTTAACACCTTATGGTAGCAAGTGGATAGTGACGCTTTTTGTTGTCCTTCATATTTTTCCTTTGTGTTTCTCGGCAGAGAACATTAGACCATTTCATATCCCAGCAGCAGCACAATACCGGCTGTAAACGCAATTTACAGCCAACCACTTGAAACTGGAAAAGATTCAGTCAAGAGTGGGACAGGGCAGCAGGTCTTCATCTCAGTTTAACTCGATGCATTGTAGAGGGGAAACAAAAAAAAGAAAAGAAAAAAAAGAGGGAAACAAACTTACATGTTGCCTGAGCCAGTGAATAGAGCAGAAACCTAACATTACTTTAAACCATAAAAAGTCCTAGATTTTTTTCCAAGAAAATCCACACGACAGCATTTGTGATTTATATTTAATGTTTCCAGCTTAATGCATGTTTACTACCATCATCCAGCTTGTATGTATAGTGGTAGAAACAATGAGTGAATCCCTGCTTTCCTTTTTACCCTTTTGGTATGCGATACCTGCAAATTACCTTGGATACCTTGGAAATTTCCCCAAGTTGGACTAATAATAAAGGAATCTAAACTGTGAAATCTCGATACTATAAATCTCATGTAAAAACTCTTAGCCGTGTAATACTCATTCTGACATCTTAAAAGCTGTTGTTTACACTGTTTAAATCTAAAGACAGTGATGAGTTTGAAAAGTGGAGGACAGGGGTGTAAAAAGGTCAACAACTGAACACCCCAGTCTTTTATTCTTTTCTTTATTTCTTTGGTGTGTGAAAAGTCTCTTACTCTGTGGTTTTTCCATAGCTTTTTGCTTATCCTGGTGCTTGCTCCACAATTCTACCCAAGATGCATTGCAAGCAAGGAGAGAAAGACAGAGAGAGTCAGAGAGCTGGTTGAAAAGGCAATGTATGGTGGATGAGCATTAAAAACAAAATAAAAACAAATTAAGCATTGTGAATCTGTCATTACTGAACAGGAATGTTTTGTAATATTTGCATGTAGCTGTGTTTCACTCAGGATTAAATACAGCAAATGAAGCTGCATTGTCAAGTTCAATTCAATGTGGATAACAGCTACTAAGGTAACATTACAAACACACCCACAGCTTTTGGAACCAAAGTCCTGGAGAGCCACACAATAACACAGACCAGGACAGGCCGCTTTCAGCAAAGGCTTTTGTCTGGCTCTCCAGAGCAGAGGTGGAAGAGAGGGGGCTGATTCAGAAAAGAGCATGGGATGGGTTTGAGAGGCCGACTCGCCAGCAGGTGAAATGGAGCAGTTGCAGAAGCCAGGATGCACGTCTCATAGCATTCTGTAGAATTGAAGGTGCAACTTCTAACAGGAAGAGAAGGGGTGCAGGTAGGAGGGGGGTCAGGGCGGTTGACTGAAAGTGTCCCCCGTATACAGACCCAGTAGCTTTCTCAGATAACATAAGTGGTAAACGGATGGTTTTTGTTTTGGTTCTTTGCAAAATGTCTAAATTCTTCAGCGAACAACTCAAACCAAACCACTTTCAGCAGGGAAATTTGTCATTGACTGGGACTGTTTACTGGGGAGTGGTGTTTCCACCCTCCATGCTGAGAGCAAAGGGAGCTGCCATTTTACTACAGCACGCCTCGCAGAAACCTGCAGTAAAGGCACGGACGAGTACCGACTTTAGCATCGATGCACATTACCTCTGGTTTCCCTCGTCCACTACTGCAGATTTAAGTATTGGAAAACAAAAACAGACACATGCAGTCAAGGTGCTAAGAGGCTGACGACAGAACTCCACAGAGGAGGCAAACAGGGGCACACATGTGGGAGGGGGGGCAGGTCAAACACACGCAGTCAGGCTTAGAACAGGCTGATATTCCAGACACTGATCAGGGATATAAACACATCAATTCAACTCAAGTCCTGGATAAAATAAATTTTTAATTATTTTGATCACCAAAAATATGAAGTAGAGCTACATGATGTGATGAGGTTTATCACATGACTAGAGAAATGTTACTTAGTTCATGTCACAAATCATCTTGGCAAATAGGATGCATGTCTACGCTGCACTTTGACAGAATTGTACTTCCACACATTTCATTTAAAGATTTTTCTTACAAAGCCACGGCCCGTGTGTATCATCAGAATTCAGCCCAATTGTCTGGAATATCACAAGACCTGTAGAAATTTGTCTGGGACATTTAACAGGGTCTTTGTTTCAGACGATAGGCAGGGGGTAGGGTGTAAGGGGAGCTGGTTCTCATGAGCTTTAAGGGGAAGGGGTCTCACAGTGCACATGCAACCGCGGCTTGAGTGGTGTACACACCAATCGAGGCAATAAAGTTCTCCTCGTTCAGACTCCGGGTATCAAAATGGCGGGCTCCTTTGCCCGTTGTGTGATGCGGCAGCTGCAGTTGGGGAATATTCAGAAGGCCCTGAGGTCTGGAAGTCTCCATACGACCAGAAGGACTCTCTTTACTCCCTGGGCTGCCAGAACTGTCTGTGGGGCTTCGCTTGCGCTTTTCTGGGTCTACCAAGTTACCAGAATTAAGGGGCCAGAGACAGAGTTCATCAGCATTCCAAAACACAGAACATATGTAGGAGGAGCAACAGTGTTAGACACAGAGGGAAAAATAGTGATTTGATCTCAGTTTTACATATATAAAATAGTTTGTTCCAGTGGCTCCAAGTGTAGAATGCAGCTTAAGGCTTAATACAACACACGGACACGTGTTAGTAGCACAGGCCCAATACTGTTAGCTTACACTTCTAAGCAAAATAAAAACAACAAAAAACAAAAAGAACAGACAGAATCTAACAAGGTGACAAAAAATGCAAAAACACCTGTGTATAAGCCGCAGCCTATATTTAAATGCTACATTCCTGTATATTTTGGGATTGTACCTTTGGTTTGATAGTGTGTGCGAGCCATTTCCAACAGGCTGAAGACACTGGCCATGCCCCCGAGGCCCGCATTAGTGTACGAGTGCTCCAAACTGGAAACTGTACACTTCAAGATATCCAGCATACCTTTGTACACCTTTCTGCTAACCTCCTGAGAAATGAAAACACAGCAATAATTAAGTATTTTTTTAAGTACTGGGAGCCCAATCCTCAAAGTAGTCATGACACATCAATGCCAGGCTGCCAACTGTATTACTAATGTGCACAAACTCCTGCAGGTTTTTACATGCTTTAATGACACACCTACCTAATACACTTTTTAGTGCAATATTAAGCACACAGGACAATAGATATTTAAGATCTTGTGATATTTTAAGGTTTAAATTTAAGATGAATGACTTTTAAACATATTTAAACGTTATGGTCCTGCAGAAAACCAGAAGAAATGACTAAAATCTGAAAAAAAGAAAGAAATTACCACCTTGCTTCCTGTAAATTCTAAGTAATAGTCATACCTAATTAATGGAGAGCAGAAAAGATCATCTCACCACATCTCGTATGATCTCCTGTCTGGCATCCTCTTCTGATTGGACGGCTCGATTCAGTTTACTGAGGACAAACACTCGGAGCTGCTCGTTCTCCAGCAGGCGGCGCACTTTCTTCATGTTGAGCCATCCAACTCCCTGTCCATCCAGAACACTCTGCACCACCTCCTTCAGGAACTGCTGGTTCTCACTGGACCAACACACCAGAGTGATAGATTTTAGACACATAAAGGTGACACTATGACACTGGTCACATAATGTCCTGAATCAACTCAATTTCTATTTATTTTCTATTTATTTTCAAATGGATTAGGGATTTCTTTCAGCTTTTTTCCCTTCCGGGGTCACCACAGCGAATCCAATTTGCATATTTAATTTTGGCAGGAGTTTTTACGTCGAATGCCCTTCCTGACACAACACAGTGGGCGCTCATACCGGGGATTGAACCCGGGTCCCCTATGTACCAGCCCAGTGCCTTACCAACTGAGCTATCCAGCTGGGGATTGAGGATACTTCAGTACAAACACCAATGTGCCTCGGTTATCCAAGAAGCTCTCTGACAAACAATGTTGCAAATTCTACAACAAAAATATTTTGTGATGTAATAAACATATTAAATCTAATTTTACTTATATTGCACCATACGTTATAAAATGTTATCTGATGTCACTTAATGTTTATATATGACTGGACCCCAAAGCATTGGGATTTCTACATGAATAAACTTTGCATATTTCCTAATAACTCAACTTGAAATGGTAATGTTTTCTGCAATAATCATACTATGGCTGTTCACTGATAGAAAAGATCTATTATGGCCATACATAGCCAACAAGCTCCAATAAGTGTTTTCCTTCAGGAGTGTAACAGATCTAAAGTTCAAGCTATACTCCATGGGAAAAGACGTATTTGAAAAATAATATCAGGACTTTATTAATCAATATTAAAACACTGACAACAATGTTTTAAAACATTTACTTTTAAGCATAACCCTTTAAGACATTATTAATTAAAAACCTGTTGTTGCATTTCTTTCAGCTGTCCTATCTTTACTAAACTGGTTCTACATTTGACAGTGTTTATTACCTTGTATTGTTGACGCGGCCCTGAGGAGACGGTGATTCCCTCTTCACTGTTGGACTGTGCTTGATTACAGATGACTTCTGGTCGACCAGAGCCCGTGGTGCACGTGCACCTAAAGGACGAGCTACAATGATAAGGCGTCTTGACAATGCAGCAAAACACAGCAAAATAAAACAATAACTACAGTGTCTATGACTGTCACTGGACGGAAAAGCACTTGTTAGGAGTGGAGTGGTAACGCACACAAAAAAGGCACCAGGCACTGCAAACCAGGACAGGAAAGGTCTACTGTGAAGACTAGTTAGTCAGAAAAGCTCGCACATTCATGAGAAAGGACACCTGGATTGTACTGTGAGTTATCTACTGCTGTACACACAAAGTACTGCAGCTGCTATAGTGGACGACGAATCAAGAGGGTCATGGTGCGCACAAACACACACACACACAGGGGAATGGTGCTGTTGGTGGTGGCATCACACAATAGCGGCGTGTAGACATGAGTTTAGACTGCAAATACACTACAGCATCTATTGCAGTAAGATCATGCATGAAAGACAATAAAGAGATGAGTGGACGATGAGAAAAAGAAGCAGAACTATCAATATCAATCATGTGGGCTTTGAGGATCTACTTATACTTTAGAAGTCATA
Source organism: Gymnapogon annona (assembly GCA_029814585.1). NCBI lineage: Eukaryota > Metazoa > Chordata > Actinopteri > Kurtiformes > Apogonidae > Gymnapogon > Gymnapogon annona. The sequence continues at coordinate 13,603,899 of JAPTHA010000018.1, read as the reverse complement.
AGTTCAGAAACACACAACTAAAAATGGAAGGCCCAGCATTAAGGTAAGACAATTAGTTTTTGTCTTAGTGGTTTTACACAGCGTAATTACGAAGCAAAACAAAAGACCACACAGTTATCTTACACCCTTGTAATTCCTTACAGACCCATTACATTTCTCCAACTGATTAGGTTTATCTCTGGGAATTAGTTGTTTTTGTTTCTCATTTCTGCATCCATGGATTTTAAGTTCTTGATCTTAAAAAGTGCCTTCAGATATTAACCGACAAACTGAGGAGAATCGAAGAGCCAGCCAGGATAAGACCTGGTTAAATTGTCCGAATAATGAGGAAAGAAACATAGAAAGGTAGAAAACAATGTTTAAAGTGCGCTGTAGTCTCCCAAGTATTTTCACAAAAACACTCAACCTGAATTTGCGGATTATACCACAGGTTACCATGCCTAATGTACAGAAAACACACATATACAATGCAGACAAAGACACAATATGTTGAATATCACTGAGCTATTTCAACCCCTTCCTAAATTTTATCACATGCTGTTGTGTTGCGTTTATGGACTAAAATCAGTCTTGTTAATACAAGAAAAATAATTAGAAAAAAAATACTCAGAAATAATTCTAATACACCTCTCTGTTGGAGAAAAATGTTGTGTTCAGTGGACAAAAGCTTTGAGAATTCAACTGATGTGTGTCTCTGCATCAAATCTGGATTACTTATGAAGAAGCATCTCAAATACTACTGCAACATCCATTCATATCCAGTTTGGTTTTCATGTGAAATCGAGGCCATATAAAAGAATGTGAAAGCGAGGCGATATAAAAGACACATGAGACATTTCTCTCAACGGCAAAAGTGTGGATGAATAAAACTACAATCTGACCACCAAGTAAAAAAGAAAAACACATACCCTGACAAATCTATAAATAAATGAGTAGGAGTTTAAGGCAACCTTGGGCTGTATATTGTATTCATACAACTGATTTGGGGGATATACGGGAAATGCACATTTGTGTCTTGTACTGCTGCTTAGAAAAACATCAGACAGTAAGATCAAGACAGTGCACCACCTCAGACCAACCACAAAACCAAACTCAAATGACATCCAGTGATGTGCAATTATCAAATCAACATGCACAAGCAGCCTGAGTCTCAGTCTACCTAACCATTCACTGGACCAGAAGGACCTGAATTTCAATAAAAATGGAAATACCTGGAGTTTATGCCTGCTCTGAGTCTGTTCAACAAAAAAAAAATCACCCAGCTAGATTTTAAGTATTTAAAACAAATCTTTTTTAAAAATGCATACAAAAATAGGATTCTAAATTCATGAGGGAAGAAAATCAGCTGGATCAGAAGAAGCAGGCCTTCACTATGACTTCTGTGGATGGAGGAAGCCCATGTTTAAAAAAAAAAAATTAAACAAGTTGTACATAGAAGATTTCACCAAACTACATTTTGTGACATGATTGAAGCTGTTTTTTAAATAGGCTTTACTTTAAGGACACTAGACATCTCGATGATAACGTCACAAAACCCACAAACAAATCAGCCCATCACTGAAGAATGAAACCAGCAACTCCTGCGTTCTGCAAATTAAAACTGATACATTCCATAGGACTGTCTAATGAAGAATATGTGGGAAAATGTAAAAACCTGATGTGATAATGTGTGAATACACAGACAGATATGTTGGAAGCAACATCATTCTAAATTATGGTTCCAAAGCATAATAAACATTATTTCTGGTTTGTCAGAAAAAAAGACAAAGACAAAAATGATGGATGGTTTAACCACGATGCCAGTACAGAACAGTTCACCATTTTCTACATGTTTTCAGGAACTACTGTGCTACTAATTACACATTTAACGTACTGGGCTTATTTACAAAGTGCATCATCATTCATGCATCTTAGTGAAAATCTAAACTTATCTTATTTTATCTCACAATGAAGGAATATATATCCCATTAAACTTATGAGATCTTCACCAGCTAGACTGATGATTTGCATAATTTTACTGTGGTGCCAGTTCATTGTTCACAGTACAATTACAACATGATTGGGCCCAACCCTATTGATCCACTGTAGGAGAATGAAGGACAAGCAAACAAGACAAACAATAGATGCTGAAGACTGTATTCAACAGCTGCTCTGCCTTGTGCCGCTTTCCTGTATTATTCATCTTCATTATTTATTTATCTCTTTGTTTAAGCTGTGGTTACTGCTGCTACACCCTTGGACTAGGTGTAGCATTACAATAAATAAAAATAACAGGTGCTGTGATGTGAAATAGTTAGTTTGTGGATCAACAGTCACTATGAATGGTGGCATGGTAAGACGGCAGACTCAGTGCTCTACTGGATCTTTGATGACACACACTGTGACTGAAATGAGCACAACAGAGGATGCTGGGAGATGTATTTGACTGGCTTGGAGAAGCATGCAGCTCACTCGATTAAAAAGGGCAGAACCCACCTTCTCCGCTCCCCGGGCCGGCCTCTGTAATTATCTCCATTAGAGAATTTAGCCCAAATACTGCACACAAAACCCAGAATTAGTGCCGCAACAAGATGGACAGAGAGAGGGACACCGGCCCAGACACAACCAGTCCGAACATCAACCCATGTCTCAACACACATGCACACTCAACACGGTGCAAAAAAGACAAAACAAAGGCAAACAAAAAGAAAAGACACAAAAGAGAAACACAACATATGCACTGAAGATGGCATCATTCCTGAGTGTTGGATAAAATGACTTGTGCCATGTGTTTAACATTTGACAGTCCCATGAACATACACAAGTTTCTACACGTCTGACTTGCCCAATTTACTGAATACACGGAAAATCTGTACAGCAATTTTTGTCATTTAGAAAGTGAACGGGAAGTAAAAAAATCAAGAGTTTGTTTTGAGCACAACACACACAAGAGCCTAGGGCTAAGTTTCCACACAACACAAAACGGTTGAATTTGGGAAATATTACAAAAAAAGAGTGAATAAATGAGTCTGAAGAAGGAGGTGGTGCTAAATGCAACATTATGGACGGCTGGAGTAAGCAGTGTAAAAAAGGAAAATTGTATACAGAGATAAGAATACAAGAAATAGAATTCTCCTTCTATTCTTCTATTCCCCTTCAAAATATCTTTTTTTCATGGAGGTGACCAAAACATAATGTGGACCCATTAGTCCTTTGTTAAAAACTGTTCAAACTTTTTTGTCAAGCGGGATTGATTTGACACATGACAAAGCCAGATTGGCTAAGAGGTTGGTTCTGACACAGTATTAACTGATGTGGGTGCCGATGTGGAAATGGCAACGTCTTACATCATATTTTGCAGAACATTTTTTTTTCCGCCATCTGTCTCCAGTTTCTTTGTTTTCTATGCTACTCACTCTCCTTTCCTTTTACACAAACACACATGTGCAACAGACGGTTTCCTGGGTGGGCAGGGGTGCGAGTGCTGTGAGAGGACATGATGATTTACAGACAGAAGTGAAACTCCTACTGCTGACACCAGTGTGACAGTTAATAATGGGTATAAACCATTTTTTTACCATCTCACATGAGCCAAACTGCTATATATAGTGTATACATGGTATATTACTCACCACTACTTCCAATACACATCCTTGGTGTAAGGACAGACAATAACACATACAGCTATGCCAAAATTTTTAGCAGTATTGTAAATCTCAAATTTCTTTGAAACCAAAAACAAATTGATGACTTCTCTAAAGTTCCAACAGTTAATAGATTCAAAAATTGACCGAAACTATCTATTAAGACAAAAGCGACAAAATTCAATGATTGTAGCCCATTAACATTTTATTTTCCTAGTAATAGTTTATTTTCCTTATTGTGTTGATCTTTCCCTATGCTGTTCTTTTGTCTCTTTTCATCCTGACCATAGTCATAGGAGGCTTGTCGTTCTCCAGAAAATGTCTGTCCTCCCCACTGTCGTGTTGGACTCTCACCTCAAGGATCTGCCCTGTTTCCACTGTAAGAATCTGAACATCTTTTTATGGCCTTGATCTGAATATGTGGCATTCCTTGACATGATTGTGTATTACGATTGGTATATAAAATTTAATGAAATTGAATCCTGTATGACAGTATACTGAATATGGTTAGGTTGTGAATCAAATGAGATATTTGGCATCTTGGGTTCAATACAGGGAAGAAAAGTTATCCCAAATTTCTGATGTTTTATAGTGCTAACAACTTCAACAATGAAAATAATATTTAGTTGCAGCCCTTTTATTTATTTTGCATATCATAAAATGCTTTCTTGCATTTTAAAATTGAGGGGATTTACAAGCTAACAAGCTGGAAAGACGCTTCAGACCAACCATGGATGGTCTGGAACGATATGATTTTTAGGGTATTGTGGTTTTTGGAAGGAATTTGGCACCCCTGAAGCAAACCCAGAAGCACACTTCGACCAGTTTTGGGAGAACTTTTAAGTATATTCACTCTTTTTTGTAAAACCCACCTCAAATCTCCATAAAATCTGAGGAAGTTTTGAAAATGTTGTCATCTCCATCAAGCTTTTGTAATACAACTGTCAAACTGTGCATATAAGACTGTCTGAAACACATCTACTGTAACATTGAACTAGGAATTGATCATTTGTTAAAATAACCTATGATCTCAAAAACAAGAAACACCAAAACAATTCAACCTTCAAGCAAGCAATGTGAAACACACAAGAGTAGGAGGGACTGTGGGAAATCAGACTGCTCAGTGAACATCAGTCACACACATATGTAAGTAGGTCAATGCAGCTTTAGAGGAACTGAGCATCCTTGGTGGAGTAAGGATGTGCAGAGGCCACACTAAAACAGTCTGCATGTGACACTGGAAATCATCAGAAAATAAATATTTGCATCAAAGAGATTCCCATCAGTCACACAGACACCAATGGTGAAGAAAGGAGGGAAAAGCATGGATTTACAGGTATTGTCTAGCTTAGTCCTAGGATGAAAAACAGGGTTTAAGATAGGTATTAGGGACAATTAAGGAATATGCAGCTCAATTAAGTTGGAGGGTAGCAGGGCTCAAAGAAACTATCACAGCACAAATAACATACCCGGGCTGTCAGGGGAATCTGAACAAAGAAGACAAAACACAACAATCAAAGGAACAGAAATATGCTCTATGGCAGCTATTCCACATGGAGATATCCCATGCTCCACCTGTTTTTTCTCTCTCAGTTAAAGTGAAAATCCAGCCTAAACAGAATTCACACCTTTAGCTTAATCTTTAAAAAAATATATACATATATACATGTTTTATACTGTTTAAATATTCATACACCACTGATAATTGTCAAAACTATCCTTTTCTAAATGTCTTATTATTAGCACATTAAATAACAATCTTCTAACTTCAGCTGCAAATGTACAGATTTATGAAAAAAAAACAAACATGGAAATTATAAAAAAAACAAACACGAATTAGAAATAATTACAGCCTGTTTTGAGTGGATTTTTCCTTCAAGAGGCGTGAGAGAAAAACTTTCACATCCTCCATAACATTATTAAAAATAGTGCCATATCTTTTTGGCAATGCAGAAGGATGACAGTCAAGGCCATAGAAAACAGCTCCACAAACCTGCTTGTTCCACTTCCTCCTCAATATCAAAATTAAAATATTCTAGTGCAATGAAATAATTTTGAAGGAATAAAAAAGAAGGCAGAAAATGACAGAAAAATAAAGATTTAAATAAGAAGGCTATCATCAAAAATACTGCATAAAAGATGGGTCTAAATTAGTTATGTTGTTCACTCTTAAATTAGCTGGCATAACATTTGGCTGCAATGAGATACATTTTTGCAT
>JAPTHA010000018.1:13577346-13595764 GCA_029814585.1 Gymnapogon annona | reverse complement strand
AACCAAAACTGAAGGCAATGATAAAAGAAACATTTAATGAGTGGTTGGGACTGAGAAAGCTGTATGTGGAATAGAACCTGTTTAATAACCAGCCGCACTGTGGAATAACCGGAACAGGGAATAAGACAAACAGCTTATCAGGAATAAGTTGAGCAGAGGTGGACTGTTGGCTGTTATCGGTACCTTTCAAACTGGGGAAAGGTGTTGATTTCTCTCTTGCTGCTTTGTTGGGAAGAGCCAGATTTGACAGACTGAAACTGGTGCCATGATTCTTGTACAGATTACCTACAATGACAATGATTTTATCAGAAAAGGGAATTCAAAGCATCATACATTTCTTCTTTGGTATTAATGGCATTCTTATAAAACGTGTATTATTTCCATACACAGTCCTCTCTTCTCTATATGTACAGCAAGTAGTTCTAGCCCTGAGCAAACATCGAGACAGAGGTCGGCTGACACTGAAGGAAACCCCTGGACCAACTCCAGATCTATACCTTGGCCAAAGAAGCATCTTGGAATGGAGCAGAAGCCCCTTGAAAATAACTCCATTCTGGCTGCGGAGTGGTATTGCGCAGCACGGTATGCTACTTCTTTTGTTTAACCACTCATATGCAGTGAAAAGTTACAGTATGACATAATTTTTTGTGAAATGGTAATTCCTACTTCCTTGTCTTAACCATTAGTTTTACTTTTTGGTGTTGTGTTAACTCAAAGTCTATGTATGCAAAATGGTACAGAGGACTAATAGATAGATTCATCATATCATTCAACAACACCTGGACCAAAATTGCAACAAATGCAACGAGTTTGCAATGGGCGACCAGAGAAAATTTCCCTGAGTGGGACTATTAAAGGACTGTCTTATCTTATCTTAAACTGAAAGCTGGCAGTCCTAATTTCAGGCAAAGTGAAAGGTTCATCCTATGACCCATTCAGTTCAATCAGTTTCAGTGTGTGTGACAGTGGTCACAACAACAGGGGAAAATGTGTGTCTAAATCCTTTCACTTATCATGAAGGAAATTAATGTTGAAATTGAACTTCAGATATTCTTACTTGCAAAGGACATGAGTCCCCCAAATCCATCATTGCTGTTGTTGGAAATAGTGGAGTTCGGTGAGCTGTTGCGAGAGTCACCCTCCCCATCTGACTCCCCAGGGAGGCGTAGGCTGCTGGGGCGTAGAGGACGCTGTGCCCTAAAAATCCACCAAAGGACATTAGCGCAGTCTCAAAGACACAGAGACAGATTCAACATAAAAATGACTGCATGAGGCATCGAAACCACACACCACATCATCTAATGCAGAAATGACCTCAACATGCTCAGGCTTGATTCCCAACATTTCATGTTGAGTCAGAGCCAATTAGAATCATGATAAGGCATTTATTCAGGCGCTGAATGAGTGTAACATACTTGTTGCCATTGAGGTTCTGGTTAAATCGAGGGGTGTACGACTCCACTTGTTCTTCTACATCAGGTTCATCCTCAGTGGGGAAGCCATACTGCGGCTCAAAGTACGGGTTGTCATACTCTTGTTTTTTGTTGACTGGGTCTACCAGGCCGGCATCAGATGGAGGTCTGAGGAATGGCTGAGCACCCAGCCCTGGAACAGGGTTTTGCAACGCCGCACTTGCTGATGCCTCAATTTCAGCTGGTTCCACCTGCTCCTAAAAACGCAGAACAAGCATGCCTCAACAGGAGGATGACTTATTTAAAATTTCTACTTTAAGAAAAACTTTAAGAATTTCTGTAATATATCTGATTTGAACAATCAATGTACTTTGGTTAATCAGGTGAGCTATTCATATCCTGAACCTTACCGAGAGATTAATCAAGTTCTATCGATCATACATTTCCTGATATAAAATTGAACATACATGGTTGACTCCCTGGATGATTGTGCTGGGACTGGAGCTCGCCGTTGTACTGGAGCTTGAGCGAAGAGGCTGCCCATCAGAAGTTTCACCAGGACCGTCCCCAATGGGGGGCCCATGACCTTCCCTAAATTCCGAAAAGTCTTGAAATTCAACTTCACTTGCATCCCCCAGTGCAGCATGGGTAGGCGGGTCCAAATCTAGAGAACCGAGGTAAACAGGGTTTTTATGGCCAGTAAAAATAAATGGTTTGCAGGCGACGATGGAACTCTCTAGGAAAGCAGAACTGTGATATGACCACAAATAACACATCATTTGAGGATGTGAAACATTGATCAGCATTTTCCAAATTTTCTGACATTTTCATGACCACAGTAGAAATAAAGTACATCAGCACATAATCTGGAACTGTTCCTTTAACTCTAGATTATCAGCAAATTTCTATGTAATCACCATCAACTCATCATCAATGTTAACTATGTCAACTCAATTCACAGAATCTGAGCTTCCTCCAATAAACTTACTTGGGGTGTCTCCTTGGATATCTCCTTGGATCATCTCACTCACAAGATCACCAAGTGAGGAATAGCTGGAGCTGGAGTCGTCGTACGCCTCACTGTCGCTGCCACTACAAACAATTACATATGTATTAGTACAAACAATACTTGATAGATGGAATAAAGACAGACTAAGTTAAAAGGGAGGGCTGGCTTGTTTTTACTCACCTGTCTGTGGGGTCAGAGTCATTCCCCTCATCCTCCAAGGGACCAGCCATAGCCTCAACCAGCTGGGAACTTCCATCATAAACCCTATAGAGCACTGGCTGTAACTGGTGTGCGTACCACTTGGGTTTATCTCCGATTAAGGAGGGGTCAAACACATCTGAAAGAGAGTACGTTGTTTAATGTCATCACTTTTTGTTCTGTACATTTTGTAAAAATTCCGTAATGTACAAAAGTATGTAATTTCTTACTGTTATGTATCCTCTGAAAGGCAAGGTTTGTTGGATTCAGAGCCCATTCTCCATAAAACTCAACCGCCTGGGTGCGAGAAATTTTATCTGCAAAGCCACTACGCCGCGGTCGAGATGCAAGAAAAGACGATGACTGAAAAGCCACCACAGGCCGAGGGAAAAGACGCAATGTGCGAGTGTGCATCTGGAATCCCTGGAGAACATTTGCAGAGTTGAAAAAGCGGACCATGGCAACCCTGTGGAAGAGAATTATTTTAGTTCATAAGTTCAGTTTATTTCATTCCATTACCTCAACACAGAGTTTTGTTATTAAATTTTTTTGTCATTATCAAGAACAAAAAGGGAACAGTTAAACACGCACACGTAGCAAATGCTTTAATACACTTGAATACGCTCTGTTCTATACACGTCACACAGATTATAATGAGAACACCTGCTAATTTGTTTTTTCCAGGTAGTCTTGTTCATTTTTATTGTACCACCATTGCAAGTACACTGCCAGTAAATTATAACTTTACTGACAGGTGTGACTGAAATTTCAAGCTAGGTTAAAAAGTGTGGACTGCAAAAAAATGCATTATGCTACATAAACAGGCAGTATTTATGCAACATAATAGTAGAAATGAGAAACAGATCTGTCAATCATAGCCTTTTATTAAATTCCTGTTTTCAACTGAGAGCTAATGAAAAGGGCAATTATTTACAGATAGACCAGATCACTTATCAGAGGTTCCAAATAGAAACAAATGATACCAGACTGATAATAATAAAAAAACAACAACACTGGCATTGCATTTTTTTGAGTGAACACTATATTTTAGACTGTGGGAGTCACTTTTTTCGCATTTTATCCCAGTGGCAATCTGTAGTATTACAATTTTAAGACACTTTAATGACACTGTGACGGTTTCATTTATGATCCAAGGTCTTTGGATTCATCTCTCATGCATCTATTATTCCACCTGACTTCACCTCTGGATCCAAAAAAAACAAAATGGCAAAGGACAAAAAAAGTTTTAACTCAGTGAGCGCTGCACAGACGAGTGCGTGACACGATGGTGGAATATGAAAACAGTCATTCAAGACTTGCCTGGTGGCTACATCCACAGAATCCACATCGTTGCCATAAATGAGGGGGTTGAACTCAGTAGAGGATGGTGAAGCTTTATCACGTCCAGGGGGGAGAAGGGGCAGCTCCTGACCTTCCTGAAACTTCTCCAGGTTCAGAATGGGTTGGGTGTTCAAACTCATACTGGCTAAGGCCTAGAGGAAGGGACAGTGACAAATTAAAAACCATGCATGGGAGCTCCACCGGAAACAGCACTGGGATGAAACACTCCCACAGTTGGCATCAACATTTTAGTATTTGTCTGCATTTTAAGTGGCAGTGAAAATTAATTCGCCCTCTCAGAAGAAAAGAAATTAGTGCTGAAGTATTTGATCATGAGGAAAGACTGAACACAACTCTTCTGGTTCGAAGGTGTTGTCCCTAATTGATGATGAGACTGAGCTACAGAAATGTCTGCAACTATTTAACATCTCATCTACTCAGCAGAGCAGCACGGCCAACAGGGTTTCGGCTGGATTCAACACGGTACATTTATGAGTTTTTAAGACCTTTTCTAATTATGACTGCAATATTATTTCAAGACTTTAGTGTTGAACGGCTTGCACTTGGGTTTACTTTGGACTTAAATAATGTTCTTGGTGTGAATTAAGTGATTATAAGCATTTTCTATTGGCTAGTTATTCTAATTCTCAGATGAAGACCCACAGATCCAAACATGAGTGAATTATACAAGATGCAGCAGGGTTTAAAATAATGCCTCTGTACCCAGCCTTGTAAATATTGTAACAACTGACAACAAATGAATGAGTATTATTTTCTGTTTGCATTTTTTATTTATTTTTTTCTTTGATTATTAGATAGTGGTGTGGTTTGGGTGGGAATGTTTTTAATATGTAAAGCACTTGGCGATCCTCTTTGTCTGTATGAAAAGTGCTTTATAAATAAAGTTCCATTGATTGATTGATTGATTGAATGCAATAATAATGATTATCATTATCATTACTGTCCAGGAGTTTTTTCCTGGCATTTAATGCGTCTCCCAAACAAGGTTTCTTTTTTATGATGAGCCAGGTAAGTTAAGTAACAGTGAACGCTGATACATCCACACATATCAGGTTATCACACATCATATCGGTGTCTTCACAAAATTCCAGGTTGCACATTTTTTCACGATGGTTTAGTTTTGCATTTTACACGACCATTATGTATTTAACAGACTGAAATCAATGCCATTTTACAAACGTAACATTAACTTTATAGTCAAATCTGTTTCTTAGATCTGTTAAAATTGTAGAATTTTAAGATTGTTAAGTGTTTGGTGTGTGATGCTTAGATCTACTGGGTTGTTGCAAAAAAATAACTAAATGAATAGATTTTTCAGTTTGTGTTGTTTCAACACCACAAACATGAAAATTAATGGGCCCTGTCAGATACAGTGTTTCTTTCATCCATTCTGAGTTTTGGGGTGAAAGCTGTTATAACTGGTCCATACTCTGCCACAATAAGTGATATTTATGACCAACAGAAACCCTGTTAACCCATGTAAACATTGTGAAATGCCATTTTCTTTTTCCCATTAATGAGCTCTCAACCAAAGCTTTAAATTCTGTATTTTGCATGTTACTTTCCTGTCAATTTGACGGTAGTGCATGTTGATGCCTGAGGTGGGGGTGTCACTTTGAAGGGGAGGAGCAGGGAGGTCAGTCAGTATGCATGGTTTGCTTGGAAGGAACTGCTGCAGACTCAAGTTTCAATGTTTGGCTTTAGCAAAATGTAACATTTAGTTGCCAGGTCTGGATGAATGTTAACATCAAGGTGATCAGCTTGATCATATCTTGTTTTGGTAACAAGAACACTCACTGATGCCAAGATAGATGCACGCACATTCAGTCATGCTCAAGCCAGAGCTAAGCAGTGTATCCAAAAACTGGTCCGCAACATTCTGACACATTGTTATGCATTTTATTGAGTCTTGAGAACAGGAGACAAAGTAGTAGTGACAAGCAAAATAATGTTAGAGAATATATCCGTGCAGGGGCATTACACATTCCACAGGAGGAGAAATAAGTAACCTTATTTTCAGAGGAGAAGATCTGCTTTTGGGTGATCACGGTCAACCTTACCAGACACTAAGGAGGGATAAGAGAGATGCCAGGAGAACAACATGAAAGCTAGCGATGAGTACTTTATGGCTGACACTGGAACAGCACATGATGGAAGGGTCATGGCCATGGCCCTTCAACGTGTTTTCTTTCTCTCCTTTCAAAAGAAAGTCCAACTTCTGAACTTCTGTTGACTTTCAACCTATGCTAACCTATGCTACCTATGAGTCACTAAATGTGACGCAAGTCCAATTTCACAATTTAAAAAATCCTGATTGTTTTGAAAATATATATGTGCAATGAAATCAATATACGGTGTACTGCTCACACCATTCACTATTTACATTTTCAACTAATATTGACTGAAGAAAGGAGATAAGAAAAGACAGATTTGTGTTGATACTGAAAAGATGGCAAAAGAGCAAGAGTGATTGTCAAAGAGGTGGTAAAGAATGAAGTAATTGGAATAAGGGAGGAGCGAGAAAGATTAGCATGACAGACAGTGAAAACACTGACAAAGCAATAACCAAAGTGTAACTGAAAAATAAGACTGGGCTGAGTAATCTGACAATTTTATAAAGTTTCTCTACCATTATAATCTTTAAGTACAGCCCTGGAGGCATTTCAGCTCCACCTACGTCTAATTACAGTAAAATCAATGTGGTCAGCAATTAATTTTTTTCTTTTTGGCAATAATCTCAATTTGCCGTATTACAAAAGTTGTTGGTGGAAATACTGGATAATAACATTAGTGATAATTAATAATGATTTCCAGATTACAGTATTTAGCTCAATGTATTCTGTCGTTTTTCATTGCCAAGATGATGTCATCAGACAGCGAAGATTTACTTTAAGATAATCTGAGCTGAAGAACACCATTAGTGTAAATATATTGTTTGTTCATTGTGAAGGTGGCGGAAAAATTAATTTAACTGTTGTTAGTGACCAGCTGAGGTAGGTATAGGAAACACTGTGTTGTCACAAATGCATGGCATATGGTTAGGAAAAGGTGTACACAATGTTCACTTTATCAGTACACAGATTTGTTTTGAGTTCCTTCCAGCTGTTGGCTCAATATTGTCATATTTTAAATGTTATAATATTCATACTCTTAAGCAAATAACAAAAACAAAACAGGGACGTTGGGATGAAACCAGGGGTAAACCTCAGGGAAGCTTGTAAAAAGCATCCTACATTTTACAGGTTAGGTTTATATTTTACATTTCAAATGGTGAACATGCATCATGATTCATAAACTACGACCATGTGATTTTTTTGGTCAGATTACCCAGTCCTACGTCGTCTACAGAATCCACTTAAAGACACATGAGAGCCATTCATTCTAACCACCTGGAAACGATCAGTGGTTATAACTGAATGGTAATGACAAATACAAAATAGCAGATCTTTTCAAAAAAAACAAAAACATTAGTAAAATACTTGCAATTTTAAAAGTGTGCAATACATGTAAATCTTCATTATTCTGCTCAAATTCTAAGTCAACAAGTGGTTGTGAATGTAAATAAATCACTCATGAGGACTGATTTATTTAACTTTCTCTCTCAAGTGCAAGTATTTTTAGTGACTCTCACATGAGCAGCATTCTGTTTTGGCATCACAGTCCTCACATATTCTGTATTTCACAGTCAGTTAAACAATCTCCAGTGACATTTTCTCCATTCACAGATATCAGTATTGTGAGCTTGTTTCCAAATATACAACTGCTAAACTGAGGCTTTGCACACTCCTACACATTCACACATCCACACACAGGGAGAGCTGCTAATCACACACAGATACCGAACCGGTTCTGATTCAAGGCATCCTCCACAACTTGGGTTTTCAAATAAATGGCAAAAACATTAAGCACATATGTGTTAACGGAGTGCGTGTTACTGCTGTCCACAATAACAATTAATGACTAACATTAAATGACAGGGAAAATAATGACTTGCAGATTCCAAATGATTAGCATTTGACAGAACAACGTCTCGTTTTATTCATTATAACATTACTGATATTACAGTATTTTCCACAAGTGCCAACTGTCGGTCAAAGAGCCAAATAAATATATTAATTTCTAATTCCTACAACATAATGAAAGTTAAGCTGAAAATGTAGTACTAGAGTCTTGTATGTATAGTTTTTACAACAGTTAGCCTTCATTTTGAAATAATGCATTATATGAACATCTGCATGAGAAGCCGTGTCCTGCAAACTACAAAACAAGTCATCTTCAGTGTTTAGCATTAATAAATATTGCTAAATTAACTGATGACAATACACAAGAGGAACTGTAATGTTTGCAGAGACTAGAAACTGTTTATAAAGATGGATGTAGGGAAAGGTAGACGTGCAAATGGCCCATCTGTAAATAACATAAAATGCACTAATGACAGTGAATAATTGCCATTGTTTAAGAAGGTCGGTTTCTGATTCCATCTGAGCTACAGCATGCATTAGAATGTTAAGTACTAAAACAATGGGAGGACAAAGTAAACAAATTGACATGGGTAATGGCACAGCTGAGATACAGCAAATAAAACAAATGGGATTACATCAGGAACATGATTTATATAAACATCATCCATTTTAAAAAGTATAAAAAAAAGTGGCTGGATGCCTCATAGGGGACCCAGGTTCAATTCCCGGGATGAGCGTCGAGTGTGGACATTACCGTTACTGCCTACAACTGTAGCCCAAGCCCAGATAAATACAAGGATTGTGTCAGGAAGGGCATCCGACATAAAAATACATCAAATGTGTGAATTGGGTCCCCCGGCAGGGAAAAAAGCCGAAAGAACTCATCATTCAATGCCTATGAAAACAGGTGACAGACTGCTGTAACAACCAATGTCTATCAACAACCATGACTAGATCACAAATAAAATTATAAAAGGAAAAACAGAAACAGAAAATATCCAAAATTAGTCTGCTGAAGCACTGCATTTTCCATACACCACCACACACATGATTATAGACTAAATGAATGAACCAGGGAAGGAATCTATACTATGTCTTTGGGGAAAGCCATGTGCTTCAGTCAAGTTTCCATATTTTGCAAAGCTGTGTTTGCTGCAAACACAGTTAATGAAATGCTTGTTATGCTTCTTAGGGAGTGGAAACATAGACTGAGAGAGCTGTGGCCATGAATCAGAACCAGATTCTATAGTTAGATATTCAGGTTCAAGTTAGTTACTATCAGTATTACTAAAGGGTTTGCTTAGAAAGCAGGGTCCTAAGCATCTGATTTTACCTCCAAGAGCTAGAGCATGCACAGAAAACAGGAAAAAAGAAAACATTTGTTTGTGTTAGTGCACCACAAACCCAATTTCAAATGCTCTCATACCCAAGCTACAATACATACAACTATGTTGAAGTAGGAAGGCCCTACTCTTCACACCACTGAAAGAGAAGTGTTACATTTATAAAACAATTAAATTATTTGTCAGTGTTAATGCAACATCAGAAGATGGGTCCTGGGTTGTTTCTGAACATTGACCTACCACCCATCGTGCCACAGCACAGACTTTCATACAAATTTGTATAATCAGACTAATCATGTGCAATACCTGCTTCAGATGCTTCTTGAGTTCACCAGCTTCAGGCTCTGGAAGAGGTGGCAAAATCTCAGCATTTGTAGGAGCTGTGACCTGCAGTACAAAGAATAGACCTGCATTAGTTCCTTCATTAAAAGAGCTTGAGTGACACAAGAATGGGAAGTCGAACACTGTGCTTTTTACAAACCTTGCTGCTGTCAAGATCCACAAGCCACACGTCATCTGGTATTTTGAAATCAGCTTTGTAGAGGAAGAAGCTGGCTGGTACACCTATGATATAAGGAGTGGGGGCAAGAAGAAGCTGTGGGAGGGATAGAACGAATTAAGACCCAGATGATACCACTGTATTCATAAAGGCACTTTAAGTGTGGCTTGAGATCTACGATGTATAAAGTCATGGATAAGTGTTACCTGTTCAGCTGAGGCCATGCATGTTGGCAGCAGTGGGATAACAGGAAACATGTACTCCAGGGGGTAGATCATGGCTACAAAGGCCATGACACTCATAGATAAAGCATTGTAGTCCCGGGATTGAAGAATGACCTGAAAAAAAGACAGAACACAAAATGTAAGTGAAAACAAAATCTTTATAAACAAAGATGCCATGAGGTAAAAGTGGCACTATTACATTTTAATAAAAAAGTTCTTCAAGACAAATTATTACTACTGGCCACTAAATGCTCCGTCCAAAAATATCTTGGTTTCAACAGACTTGGATAAAAAAAAAAAAGTTTTCGTTGTATTGGCACAAAGTTTGTATAGACTCCATTTAGACCTGTGCCACTCTACATTTAAAAGGTAATAAAAGCTTAATGTGGACATGATAATTCAGCCTTTCTGAGCTTCTGTTTACTAAAGAAAATTTTACTGTACATTTCCCTGACACATAGGCATACTGAAATTGTGGTTAAAATATTCTGCATGAACCCTAACCAAGTCTGCTGGTTAGGCTTAAACTAATAGTAGTGTTAATACAGGATTACAGCAAAATGTCTGCCATCTAGCCTCTTAATTAGCCCAGCAAGCTTTGATAAGTCCACCTAATCACAGGTGGCCGCAATGGACTGACAGACAGACACACAAACGACAAAATGATTAGAATGCCTCTCTGGCCAGGGGGGGTAATAACATTTTAATCTTTGAAATATGTAATCTATGATTACAGTATACTCATATTGCTGACTTCTGACCATGACTGAAGGTGTGAACACCCATTTCCCTTTGCTTTCCACAGAATATTAAAAACCGAGTTTTATGAACAAATTCATCTAGCAGTACAGAACAGACACTCTGAAAGCTTTTATGCAGCACTTAGTTCAGCACGACTGAATTTAATGATGTGCCGAGTTCATCTCGAAAAGAAAATCAAAACGGATGAATGCAGGAAACAAGGCAGTTTTCTACAGATGGAATATTAATTTGCAGTGCTAACCCTGAAGAGGAATATGTAGGGAGGCTCCTAAAAGCCACTAATGACCACATACACTGTAGATCCATTATTTATACACTTATTTCAGACGTCTGCACTTAAAGCTTAATTGTGTGACATTTTTGAGAAGAAAATATTTTGTCTTGTAAAGGACCATATTAAACGTAGATTGTGCAAAACAAGCACTATATTCAAACAACTGGGAAAGAAACTGCCTTGTAGTCAGTGTGGTCCTTGAGCAAGTGCATTAGTGAATGTTGGATTTCATTTCAGGGTTGCTGCAAATGAGCCTCTGTATCAATGTCTGTGTAAGCCAAGACCAACAACAGAACACAACACCAGTGCAGCCAAACAGATTTAGTTACAACTTTGCTGGTGCTGTATGTGTTAAAAATGACTCCACAGAGTCATTCTTCACCTTTTCAACCTGTCATGTTTGAGCCTCACTTCACAAAATGGATTCCATAAATCAAATAGACCATGTCTTGATGGCCATTCAGACAGCCTCAGGAGGAGAATCTTCTAGAAACACTGCTGCACTCCAGAGGAAATCACTGACTAATCGCGATATTCTATAAATAGCTTTGCAGGTCCCTTTCCCTAGAAACAATGAGTCCAGTTTTTCTGAAAACCCAGATACATGTCTTCTGTTCTTCACTAATGAAAACAAAGGCTTGGGAAGGTACCCATCCTTACCTTGTGCTCCAGCAGGACACAGCTAAGGACCTGCAGACAGGCATCCACCCCCAGTAGCTCCAGGGGCAGGTGGAGGGGGAAATCCACCATGGAGAAGCGGGAGTTGTCTGGGAGGGCGAAGGTGAGCGGACGCTTGAGCTCATGGGGCAACACTTCCACATCTACCCGCCTCTGACCGGCCACCGGTACTGGTGAACGCAGCAGCCGGTAAACCCAGGACTCGATCTCCCGCAGGTCGGCTAACAGCTGGCTGCCTTTCTCCTCCATGGACAGAGCACCAGTGAACACCCTCCACATGGTGTCTCTGGATACAACAGCAACAGATCAGATATTGGGAATAAAGCCAATGTTAACTTTGTAGAATTAATATTATTTTCACACATATAATCGAAAAAGGCTGCCATTTAAATGTTCACATTTAAAACGTCTTAGGATCATCTTAGGAAACAAGAAATAATAAAAACTTTTTTCTAAATATATATATATATATATATACACATATATATATACTGGTTGAAGTATGTATTTTAAACCTGACATAAATATTCAAAATTGACTACGTATATTACTTTTCCTGATGGCGAAACACGCATGAACTCAAATTGCAATTAAACATTATAATGTAAACAACATATAAACAACAATACTGACTTTTCACCTAGTTTCACCTCATGTCTTATTAGAAATATTTCCACTTTGTTAGTGTAGTTCAAATGTCATATAAGCAATATATTAGTATGCATCTGTGTAAGTTCTCATTTTCCCGGGTCATTGCAAAAGTAGATAGAGTGGATAATACAGTTTTCAAGCATAAATTGATTCTTCCTCTCTGACCATATAATGTCAGTATTTCAAAGTCATGTGATTTGAGCCACACATATTTGCATTTACCTATAAGATTCCTGATTCATACATTAAAAAAAGAACAATTAAGACAGCTCTTACAAACTCATTGTATTTTTGTTTATAATGATTAGAAATGATGACTAGGTATTAAGCTACTTAGAAATAAAGTATACCCAATAAATTGTATTTAGTTGACTCAAAAGTGATTTCAGGGTTGAAAACACCTCATATTTAAGCATATACATATTTTATTTTTGCTGCTACCAACAGCAAACATAATGTCTCAGCGAACTCACAGTATATGACTAATATGATGAGCATATGAGATGCAATAAAAGAGATCGAAACATACAAGAGGCTCTTGAGCAATTTTCTAAATATTGACGTTGAAAACCCTCAACTCCACACACGCTGTGCCATTAAACCCTCCCTGGGTCTATACTGTGTGTGGTAACGAGGAGGATAAATCATTAGTTCTTTGGAGCCCTCCCACCAACTGCAGCTGCCCCCAAAGGCTGCACAGACCTCAATCTGTCAGCATCGCCATCACACAGACCACTCACAGACGTTATGCAATGACTCTCCTTCTCTGTCATCTCCAACTCATATTTGAACCATGGAACAAGGGGGAAAAAATCTCAGCTGTTCAAAATTCTACACTAACCATATCTGAATTTACTGTAGCATCATATTACCAAAAACAAAAATAGCATACGGTATTATCTTTGAATTAAAAGCCCTTATGGTGACTGGGGAAGTCACGCTGGATCTGGTGCTAAATATAAACTGAACACCTTGGGTGAAAACCAACAATCTTACTGGGCTTCAGCCAGTGTGAAGTGACAGCCTAATTAACACTCCATCACTTGAAAATAGCAATCTATTGTGTCACCCACAGCTGCAAAGATCACTCAATGGACACTAGAAAAACTGGAACAATACAATTACAGTATATTTCATCAAATCCTTACGTGCAGTTGTATGTGGTATTTTATGTGGCTTAAATGACAAATCTAAATATAATATGCTCACGAATGCCACTGAGTCATACTGTTGCACACACTGTGTCCACGTCATCTCTGATTTTAATAAGTACTGTAAACAGACACACACCAACTATACTCTGGATACACAGGCAGCATCAATCAAAGTTTATTTAACACTTTTTAATTTATACACATTTGTGCGTCTGCATTAACATATGCTAATACATAACAAATTTAAGAGATGTGTTTCTATAGCACCACTAATTCAATAAAATAACATTGATGTAAAGGTTAAATCTTTTGAAGTACCAACTATTAACTAACTGCATGGTGGTTATTACATGTTGTCATTAGTTATCGTCAAAGTGGAGTGAGATATCATGAAAGGTGTGAAAAAACCAAAACAAGCTACAGATGGCCATAAAAACTACCCACAAAGGATCTTGAACACAAACAGAGTTAAGAGGTGGACAATGAGAGGAACAGATGGGGAGAGAAGACAACAGAAAACATCAGCAATAACAAATAGAAACATGGCTTTTCAGTTCACTAAGAAAATGAAGCTGGTCTGAAATCAGCTGCAAATGAAATGCAGACACGTGTCGGTTTAACAAATATTGATACCGATCATAAATTAATACAGATACATATACATTATAAAGATTTCAGTCACTAAATTGCATTTAACTGAACAGTAATATGGCTTTCCCTCACAAAGTTAATTAGATTTAATTCATAAGCAAAATATATATGGAATCATTTATGTGCCTAATCTATCAAATTTCAGAAAATGGTGAAAATCTGCCAAAAATCAGGTCAGTTCCAAAGAGATGTTCATATGCTTTCTCATTAACCCAAAAACGTTAAATATATGATCATCGAAGGGGAATGACAGCCAAAAAAAAAAAATCAAACTAAGAAGCCAAAGTGAGAAAAGTTTTTACTTTTAGCAAAAACCTTTCCTAAAGTGATTTAAGACTTTTTTAATGTTTAGTTAACATCCAATGAAATCACCATCGCATCTCTGGACCTAATCTTTGCCTGTTTTATTTTTCCTTTCCTTTTTGCCCTGCCGTCTTGGTGTAAGTGAACCCACATGCACTTTCCATAAGCACCAAAGTGGAAACATAAAAATTAAAAAATCTAAGAGAAATCAAACTAAAATGCAGAGCCAGGTGACCTGATGCACGGTGGTCAGACTGACCTCTGAGCAGCTCGGGGGAGTCCAGCGCGCTGTGTTAACCTCTGACTGCAGCAGTCCACCAACCTCTTCAGGATATACAAGCATTCCCTAAAGGTGGAGAAGAATGGGTAGTGGCTGAGGATGCACAGCGACGTCAGTGTGCTGTTGCGGTTCCTGGCCGCCATTTTGGCAGCACTTCGTCTGTGCTGTGGAGACTTGCCGGCATTTAGCTCAGCACCTGGTTGTCCACCCTCTTCTCCGGAAGTAGGAGGGGGAGCAGTATCAGGGTTATTAGTCGGTGGTAATACAGAAGCAGGGCCTCCTCCACTGCCATCAGAGCCCTCACTGGTGGTCTCCGCCCCCTGGGCTGCTGTCTCTGTGTGACTGCTCTTGTCTCCACGGCTGCGGTGATGCCCTCGCTGAAAAGAGCGGTAAAAATTTACGCAGATTCCGTAACGAGTGATTCCTGAGTCCTTTTCCGTCAATGTGAAAACAAATGAGGAGTCGTCACGAAGGCTGACTCGGCGCTGGCGTATGCTCAGACAACCTTCTGGTTGGCAGAAGAAAACTACGTCTGGTGGGAGTGGGAAGTCGTGGTGGTCCTCTAGTGGGTATCGGCGGAGGAGTTGGGGCGTCTGGGCAACACTGTCACTACTTGGTTGCCTGGTGGATGGATGAACAAAAAAATCTTTATTTTCATAGAAAGTAAAAAGCTTAATTTAGTTTCAAGATACACTTTAGTTCAACAATATATGGTTAACTTTGTAAACAAGTTGAAACAGCTACATTTGCAAACATGAGTGAGCATGTTAACAGCACCTAACTTCAGCTGGAGATCAAGTACTGCTGACAATGATTTCAGACCAACAAGAAATTACAAGTTTTCTTTAAAAAGCTTAAAAGATAAAGGGACATAGATATTCTTTAGAAAATGTTTACAGAATTAATAAAGGAAACAGCTAATGGTTTATATTGTCCCAAAAAAAAAAAAAATCAGTTCTGGACACATAACTGCTGACAAGAAATACCTGCTTTTCTCACATGCACAGAGCAAATAGCATTCAAGCTTGGATGGAATTGTGTCATCAGCACAAAGTGAAAGTTAAAATATAGGTCAAGCTGGTTTCACTATCATTATCTTAGACATATTTCAGAAGGATTCAGTAATTTACAAAAAAAAAGCAGATTTTAATGATGATTTTTATCCTATTTCACACAATTAAGTATTTTTACACTTTTCGAAAGATAGATTATAGCATTTTACATTTTAAGGCTAATTAATGCTTTATTTTTACATGAATAAATTTGCCCCCCTATAAAACTCTGCAGGCACTTGTTAGTAGATAACACCCCCAATAAGAGTAGTTGTAGCTAATGATAATGGCAGATATCCAAGTCTTAGGCGTGACATTTATTCTATGTGTACAAATGGAGGGTAAACATGCAACCTGATCCGACAGCAGCTCATAAAATGCCCTTAAGCAGTTAATGACCAAATGTTACAACGAAGATGCTTAATGTCTAATGGACAGAGCCCGTGGACACTTTTGATATTACACCATGTTCATGTGAATCAGCCTTTCTAGTGAAGCCACTTCAGAAAAGATGTGCCACCATAACTTAGTATTCATGCTGGATCATTTGGGAGTAATCAACCTCAAAGCACCAAATTCAAAGTGTTAATGTATTTAATGCAATCCTGAGATGCACAATTCCCAAAAATGTCCAGACATAGCAAATAACGCCACACTGAGCCTGACTAAACAATAAAAAAATGGCTGAAGGGCTGTGTTTATGAAGACACGTTATTACAAGCACAAGGATTTCTGCTTATGTGCTTATCTCACAGACGCCACAAGGCAGCTTAGAATTGTGGAAAGATAATTAGCCATAATGTTCTTCTCTGCTTCAGCTGATTACAAGGTAAACAATACATGACCATAATACAATACAGCCCAGGCTAGATGGTGTGTATTTAAGTTTTGTGTTGTCATTGTAAGTAGTGCTGTTTTGCTTTGTCCAGTGTGTACAGTGAAAACCTATTTTACTGTAAGAATGTGTTGCAAATGAATTCTTTTTTCTGTTGCATTCACACAATGATTCTCCTATTATTAAAGAACTAACAACTGTGATGCTTTAAACATGTCTCTGTATGACTTTGCGATATTACAATTTTGCACCAAATTCTTTCTGTCCCTCATTTATATCCCTGATGGGCCAATCATAAGAACAGTGGCTGTAAATGGATTCTTTAGAAACTGCCCTTTTCTATAATCAAGCACACACCACTCCAACATGTAATCTTCAGTGTCATATTGGATTCTTACCTTGCTCCAACCACCACCAGGTAGTCGAGAAGGCGAGGGCACATTTTCTTTTTATCCATCTTGGACTGAATGTGGCTCTGAAAGTCCCAGCATCCAGGATTTCTGCTCCTTCTGGAGTCAGTGTTGCCACTCCATTACACCTGGGAAGGTTCAGACACGTATGTGAAAAACAGCTGCTAATATTACCACCATAATGGTTAAAAATTACATCCTGAAGACAAGAGAAAAATTACAGAAAACAAAACCAGGTTTTAAGGAATGTCTCCATGTGGTATGACCCAGTGAAAACAGACAACACAGCCCTCCATGTTAGCACACACTGGACTTCATATGGTTTCCTGGTACACTGTACTTTACAGTAGCTTCTACCACCACTTGACGTTTGTGCTCTCCACAAAATGGTATCCAACCCCCACAGTAGGTGGTGAGACTAACAGCATGATGTGTTCCATTTTCTTTATTCAGAGTTTGGAAAAATTGGATTTTCTAGTTGAGTAAATGTGAAGAAAAACATATCCATGTTGTGTTGTGATCTACGCAGCTGTCCAAACAAATAACAAAAGAGCCACGAAGAAAGCAATTTCCTCTTCCAAAGCTAACTCAATAGATCAGGAAGATACAAGGCGTACCAAATAATTATTTATCAGGTGAGACAACAGCGAGTGAATGTAACCTATTAACACTTATCTTCGTTTTTATTAGGTAGTCTGTTTGTACTATAAAGGGTTAATATAGAATTAATAAAGAAAATATGATGACAGTTTAGTTGCCCTCAAAAGGTGCAAATGAAATATCACACTCTTAACACAGGGAAAGTGATAAAACACAGACACAGAGTGATGTAAAGCAATACCAATGCATTTAGAGCTATGTCATGCAACAGAAAAAAAAGAGATGCGTGACACAGGAAGCATGAACATTAACCACTATATCACATACATTATGGAACAGACTTCAATGACCGGTCCAAATAGGTTGGAAAATCGGTTTAAAGAACTCTGTTACAGAGCATGTAGTGCTCCATCAAACAAGATCTTGGCTACATCACTGTGGTGCCAACTTTGATTCATATGTCCTGTTAAGTTCTTTTGGTTAAAATGGTTTATTCAGTCTCAGTGATAATGAACATTACATTTTACTACTCCTTTTATAGCTTAAGACCGAATAGAGACATCAGGCGCCATTTCAAAAACATGTTATAAATTTCTGTAAACTTACAATTTTATGGAGTCTCATTTGGTAGTGTTCAACTTGTGCAATGTTACAGAATGAAGTGGTGCAATGAGATCATTTTATGGAGGATCATCACTTCAGTTTGTTCACTCTAAGATATGGTAAGAAGCTTAAGGGCTTTGGTGTAGAATACTTAGC
>JAPTHA010000018.1:13555078-13565736 GCA_029814585.1 Gymnapogon annona | reverse complement strand
TGTGTGTCTTGTCTTATATGTGCTGCTGTAACATGAAATTTCCCCGTAGGGGACTAATAAAGGGATCTAATCTAATCGACGCCGGATTCACACTTTAAACCTGATATTTCAATACTAGTCACATTCCACACTTGTTTAAATACATTTTAAAAAATTGCTTTGAGAATGGCTATGACGCATAATGTGTCTTTATGATGAGCTGTACATTGTAGAGCAGAAAGAACAAACAATAACTGGATATTTATTGTTTTTAATCCTTGGCAAAAATTGTTTCATTCATTGGATCTGGTCGACACTGGTAGCGTGTAGTTGAGTCCTAAAAAGAAAGACAAGTGCAATCATCTATCAGATTCTTCTTTATCAAAATAAAGGATCAGCCCATCACAGAGCTCAACCACAGAGCTGTCATACGTCTGGCACAGACAGTAACTATGGACTCAGATCACCCTCTCTTTAAACACTTCGCACTGCTGCCATCAGGCCGGAGATACAGGACTCTAAGGTGGAAGCGAGCACGACTCCGCAAAAGCTTTGTTCCCTCTGCCATTTCTGCATTAAATAGTCTGTGACCCTGAGACAATCTTGTTAATCAGTGTGTGTTACCTGACGATGTTGGATGCTAATGTGTCTCTGTGTTTGTGATATTACTGTATGTCGGTGACAGACTGTGAAAATAAATTTCCCCTGGTGGGACAATAAAGATCTATCTATCTATCTATCAATCATATTCATTATAAAACAAATGAATTCAACTATTGCTGGAGTAGAATGGCTGTCATACATGTAGAGATGCTGATTTCAAGCAAAAAAATGCAGTCTTAATTTTTTCTGTTGTTTTGTGTATGCATATACTATATACGCATATATACGCATATATACACACACACACACACACACACACACAGATATGCACACACGAGGCAATCTGACCTAAGAAAATATCTAAAATAGAGCCGCTGATTCCAGTTTGAGCACTACAGAATAGCTTTATTTTGTACTGTACATACAAAACAGAAGGTCTTCAGGAGTTACAAGTATTAAAATAGGTTTGCATTTCTATATCTCAATGTGTCACTCTTTAAAGACATAAATGACATGACAGAGCTGACAACTTAGAGCATTACCAACCTCAACACCTACAGACTCAAGAGAACATGTACAATAAGAAACAGATATAAGTCAACCACTGCTGCTTTTTGACGAACATCATATCAAATGTTTTCAGTTTTGTGAAATTCAGTAAATTCACCAAGGGATTCGCGGTTGAAAATTCAGTAATGTTGGAGTTCCTTTTGAATCCAACTGTTGGTGTCGGACTGAGAAAAATATGCAGCAGGAAACCAGAACCAAAGGGTTAATCATGCTTTTCATCACAAGAGAATCGATCAGATCGTGATCAGATCAGTTCACTCTCATACTCGTCAGATCACTCAATGTTGACAGTTTGTCAAAAGCAAACTCATTAAATATAACACGGTGCTCAGAGGTATAGGAAAATAAGAAAGAAAAAGCAATCATTTTAAAGCACAAATAACCAAAAAATGGCTATTTTTTCAGAATTAGGCCAACAAGTCTGATACAATACACGGTCAGAAAATACAAAGACATCACTGATGTTCTGTCACAATGAACGGAACTGTTTTGCAGTTATGTCTCGTCAAAATCGGCAATGCAGCATACCAGTAATACAGTTAAAATGGGACTTCACCATCTTCTAAACCAGGGCCTGACACTTCTAGAACAGACGAAAAACATGTCTCAAGAGTCACAACAGGAGGGGAAAAAGGGCCCATCAAATATTTCTGGAATTATTTTGCAGCATCGAGAAACTAAGTGCATGCAGTATGAGTGGCTCCATTTCACAAGCAAATCAAAATACACACTGGAAATTAGAAGATAACACACCAGTCAATGGCCCAGAGTCACCTTTGACCTGCGTCTGGTGTAATTTCCAGGCTAATTAACCTTTGGGGCATTGAAGAAAAAAAATGAGACACCAACCTTTTCATCAGGGTTGCAATGTTATTGACCAAATAAGATGGAATCAACAAGGAAAATATGCTGATAATTACACAAAAATGTGTACAGATAACATCAAACAGAATATTTTAGTGTCTTCTTCCAGTGTAGTGCTACAATTTTACATGAGTTTAGTCATTTTCTATTCACAAATGCAGATTAAAATCACAAATTGTGTAAATGTCATGGATTCTGTATTTGTTCTGCAATGACTGATACTAGCTTTAAGTCATCTTACAAGCAAACAGGATATTATAATTAAAAAAAAAAAAAGGTTTAATAGTTTTCTTTAGTGAATGCAGTCAGCTCTTGCACCAGACCCTCATATATGCTTTTGTAAGACAGTCAATGTAGGTGGGTTTATAAGCTGAAATGCAAACTCTGGTGTTTTTCAGTCAATGTTAAATGTAAGTCAGCTTTATTGAGAAAAATTAGGCAAAAACAGTAATTGAGACATGTTGGAAAAATGTAAAATACAAAAAAAATTATACATATTAGTTCAATCATGAAGTGCTTTTTTTTTTCTTATGAAAACCAGGCCTGCCTGTTGTAGATGTCACAGAAGTTTGCATCCGTGCACCTTTGAAGACTTCAGGTCCCATTTTAGCTGCAATACATCATTTCCAATGTGCATCGATTAAGAAATATAGGTGTTTAGTAAATATTAGTTTAAAAAAAAAAAACCTGTTGGCTTAACAGATTTGAGAACAACTGAAATGGTTTACGTATGATTGCCAGATGAAAAAACGGCTTCAGCATCAACGCCAGGATCACGCCATAGTTTCCAGACTCCACTCCCTTCTGTCATCCTCTGAATATAGATTCAGGTTCTATTTCTAGTGAGGTATCCTAAAATCTGACCAGTTAAAGCTGCTGTTGTTGAAGACTAAAGTAGACCTTTTAAAGTTAGTTTAGCACTTAAATTTCAGCTATACATTTTTGCCATCTGTTTCATTCATACAGTATATAATATTAAAAATAAAAAGCCTGTAAAATTCACTATATTCTGCTACAACTGTATGTACATAATCTACGCATTTGTCACATGTGTAATGCTTTTGACAAAAATCACAATTCAGAATACCCAATAAGAAAACAGCCTTAAGTTTGCAATTAATTAAAAAGTACATAAGAGAAGCAATTTAGATAAATAAATACAACTGCAGAATAGGTTTTTAGTCATTTGAAAAGGTGGACAATGGTAGCCTTGTTTATGTTAAAAACCATATTGGGTAACACTGCAGGCTCACAATAAGAAGCTGCTAATTAACAGACATATTGGTCGTATTACTCATTCTGCATGACCGCATTCTACAAACCGTTAACGGAGCTTTCAGTTTTATGTTGCAGAAAAATGGACCAGACCTATTAAGCACAGATAAAAGAATATTGACATTCTGAGGTACTAATTCAACAGAGTAAACAACCCATAAAAACTATAATTCTGTAATTCTATAATTCTTATTATAGATTTCTGCTGTTCTTTTTTTCTTCTACTTTGTATTACGCTGCTGTGTGTGAAATTTCACCTCGTGGTACTAATAACGGCATATTCAATTCAATAATTCGTGTATGATGTTCTCAGTGTTAGTGCTGCGTCAGTTTTTGGCCAATATTCACATTTCTGAGGACGTTCACTGATGGTAGTAATGACAGAGCCCACACCGTTCAGTTCTGTTTTGGTTCAGTTCATTACACAGTTGTTGAAATGTGCTGTGTGATTCACCAGCGGATTGTGTTGTGTACCTCACTAATCATGTGACAGTAGCAAATCAGCAGCACCAGTGCAAACAGAACCATCTGAGCACATTGTTATTTTAAACACTGGTTCTGGCATCGAGGCTCAAGATCTTCAGGTTCAGTGCTTCGTAACTTACCACCAATAAGCACTCACTAGACAAGGCAAGAGGGCTGAATTACCAAATTATATTAATAGTATTGAGTAACAAAAAACGTCTTGCCATTTCATGCATAACATTTCTAAGGAGTAAATATCACTAGTCAGTGAATGCAGCATGAGCAAATTTCATCCGCTTTTACTACATACACAGATAAGAGTGGATCCTACACTAGTGACAACTGTTTAGGGTGGGAATTAAAAAGGCTCATGTCCTGATAACCCAAAATTTAACTCCTTCAGAAAGAATCACCTCAAAAGACCACTCCAGTAAGAAACACATTTCTATCTTTCAACAGTTTTCAACAGTATGATGTGAATGGGTTCGCCACATCTCTATGATGTCGGGGTTCATTTTCAAATCACCTGACATCCGTATGCTACCTAGACCCTTTAGTTTATCAAACAGTTTAAGCATGTAGAGCACAGATCATGGGAATAACATCAGTCCTATTTCGGAGTGGAAACTGTTCCACGATGTCCTAGCAGAGGCAGAATATGGTAATGCAGAATAAGACTTTTAATAAATGTTTCACAGTGACCAATAAACAGCCAATATATTACCGATATATTTGGAATAACCAATTACCCGGCTGGATAGCTCAGTAGGTAAGGCACTGGGCTAGTGCACAGGAGACCCGGTTTCAATTCCCGAGATTCTCAAGCATCCAGTGGGTTGTGTCAGGAAGGGCATCCAGCGTAAAAACTCCTGCCAAATATGCGAATTGGATTCGCTGTGGCAACCCCGGAAGGGAAAAAGCTGAAAGAAATAATCATCATTTGGAACAACCAATTAATTCGTGGTGAACAGGATTCTGACAATATTTTAACCTTTCACTGAACAGTAACACCAGTATTCTGATGTAATATTTTAACCTTTCACTGAACAGTAACATCAGTATTCTGTTTGAAAATAAAGAATTACAGATCCACATTCAGATAAGCACATCCTGTAAATGAGGCTCCTATGTTCATCAGTCTACCTCCAGCTACTTCCGTCTGTTCACGTTCTTGTGCATTGGTATGCGATTGTACAATCTTGTGGATACTTTTCATGTGTGCGGTCTATACAACCTCTTGTGAAAATAAATATAACATTTACATCAATGTTTCTGGGCATCTAAAAGGGTCCCTTATGCACTTGAAAGAAAACTCAAGTAATCTATTAGATATTAAACACACCTCTAATTCCCAGAGGTCTACTTCACATTACTTTACCTGAGCAACTACACCATCTTTTTGATTTCTGCACTTATTCCAAAACAAACACAAACCCTTTATCTGTTCCTCCAACCAGATGGCCTCCCATTTAACTCAAACATCATTAAGTCGATAGCAGATCAGGGTCTGCTCTATATTCATTCCCCTCTATTGCACGTCTGTAAAACCAGTCCTTCTACAGAATGTGCATCTGTGATCCTGACTTTAGCGCCACAGTCCAGACCTGCTCAGAGTGTTCTCATTATCAATGTTAGACGTCGAGTATTGAACTGAACTAGAGATTGACATATTGTTCAATGAATCAGAGATAAGTGGCTTCAGAGCCTGATGCTGGTGTTCAATATTGCCACAATCAGCGCATGTCAGCATCAAAAGAAAAGGAAAAACAAAAAAGGCTTGAAGAAAACTGTGTTTGTGTTTCTCCAGATGAAAACAGACCCATTTAGCAGTCTGTCAAAGAGCAACAGGGCTCTCATCTGCCGAAGGACAAAAAAATATATATATATATCTTGCTCTAACCAATCCCTGGCCCGATGGGCAGAGAGTCGTCAGCGTTTCTGACAGATGTATGTCAGTGGGACGTGGGGTTTCAGTCACTCATTGACATCCCAGATTTCAGAGAGCAGAGGGGGAAGTTTCTTGTCCTGGAGGCGGAGGGCGAAGACCTGCTCCGAGTGGACGCTGCTCAACGTACGGAGGCTGACCAGCTTCATCAGCATCCGGGGGAACATCAGGTGGTCCTGAAGAAATGAAGGACACAGGTTTCTGCAGGTTACATTTAAGACTTTTCAAAACCTTTTAGAACTGAATGCATAGGTCAATGCCTATATGTGTATGTTCATAATTATCTCTATTAGTATTAATTATGAATAGCTTAACTTTGGGATTATTGCATAAAATGGATTAAAAAAGATTAAAATAAGCAACTGTGACATGTATCAAAAACGTCTGTTTCCCCTCTTAACTACAAAGTCAATCTATGGCAATGCAACTGGTGGAATGAGTGCTGACGCTTTTGGAAAACTGTTGCATGTAAAAATAATTATCACCATTTATTCAAATTTAAAATAATGCCTGTAGTATGTATTAGCATGTCTGGTCATTTTGTAATCAGATTTTTTTTTTTTTTGAATTTCTAATAGTTCCATCATATCCATGGTTAAGGGGTAAAAGGTAAAGACATCAGCCCTAGACAAATTAAAGCAAAAAATAAAGTTTGACTATTTCGTGTATTTTACATCAAACTGCAGCATCATGTCAAGATGCTATCCATAACATTGTTAACGTTGATGCATTCCCAAACATAGGAACAGTTTCTGTAAAAATCTGTACTCACGTTTGGTCTTTTGATCATGATGTAGGAGCGCAGTGCGTCCACATATGGCTGCTGAAGCCTCTCCACCAGGTCATGATCCTGGACATTTGGACGATCTAAATGCATAACAATAACACATCTATTCATTAAAAGGCAAAAGTAGTATCAGGTTCTTTCACAAATACTACACGTATGGCTGTAAAAGTACTAAATATCAAAGAGCCAGGTTTGAACCAACAGTATTGAGACAGTTTATGTTGGTTTTAATTCACTGTGAGAACTTGTCTGAGTTCAAGTTTTTTGTCTTATCTGACCGGCAGAGAAGATGTTGATAGCGATGAGCAAAGCGTATTCAGCCTCATCCAGATGGAGGTCGTTCATTCCTTTTGAGAACTCGAAGATGGGATTAATGAACTCAAGCTGAAGTCCTGAGGTCAGAGACGATGACAAAAGAGGAAAAATAATCATTTTGAAAGACGAAAGCTTGGTAGTTTATTATACTTTAGACTTTTGCATCTCCTTGCCACATGTAGAACATATGATTTTACTAAATATATAAATGAACCAATATACTGATCATCATATAGTGAGCCTGTTCACCCACACACAAAACTCCAATCGGATATTCCTGGACTTGTCAGGTTATTTAAGTGACCCCCGTGATTCTGCAAAAGGATTAAGTGGGTTTGGAAGATGAATGAGTGAATGCAATTATGTTTTATTGGCTAACAGGAGTAATCTGTTGATGAGAAATCAGATTAACACAACTGGATTTCTCTCCAATACTCCGATGTCTTCCCACATACAAACAAGTTAATCTCATTTAGTTTTTTTACATCTGTGCACAAAGTTTATATTCTAACTGATATTTGATAGTGGACTAGAGAGTCTAAACCAGGGTTTTTTGATTATCACATTTCTTGCATAGGCCGATTCATATTTTGCAGTCAGTAACTGGGACTATAAATACAATGAAACAAAGACAATAACGGCTCAGTGTTTATACCCAACCATATCCTATAGGTCTGGATGTAAATAACTCTGGTACCTGCTTTTGCAAAATCCTCCTTATTATAGCTGAAGTCCTTCAGAAATGTGATGCTGTCAATGGCAGGGTTGTACCGCCGAGACGTCTCCAGTAGCATAATCTGAAGAAGAAACACAATGATCAAGAGAACACATGTATAAGTATAAAGACTTTAACAATGTACTGTTTATATTGTTCACACTGTGTACATACATACAAACATTCTGAATGGCACCGTGTTTTGATTTTAACTCAGGTCAGTTTGCAGTGTCTCATCTGTTTACAGTCAATCCTGTGGGCTGAACACTAACTGCACAAGTGTGTTTTCAGGCTGGAACAGGGATGCATCGCCAAATGAACAGCCCACATTTTGATGGATAAAGTCTTAATAGTGTAAACATCTTTGGTATTCATTAAAAAAAAATATTGTTTTCTTGGATGTCTGTTATAGACACAAGGGGTTGGCCAACATCACAAATGACCTACTCCAAGTACAAAACAAACTTCCCGGGAGAATGTGACTTTTTACTGAACTTTTAATGTTTTCCTGCAGAAACATGTTCCAAAATTTCTGCTTTAACCTCTTAAAATCAAGGAAGGTAACAGTTTCGCAACAGTTTTTTCAAATACATTTCTTTCATGAAATGTCCTTTGCATTTATTTAAAGTAGAGCTATGAAAGTCTGTCCCCTCCAGAGCACAAACATCCATTTCTGGGTCTTGGGAGGTTAAATGACCTTGTTATTCCCTACTTGTCAACCTATGTTTCTCATGGTCTCTCTATTGTTCATCTCAATAGGTATGTTCTTTATTGAAACTATAATATAAATTTCTTATATATAAAATTCCTATTGAATGAGGACAAACCTCAATTGTTGATGTCTTGAGCAGAGCAATCTGGTCTTCCCTCGTGAGCTCCAGAAAGCCTGGAAGCTGCTTTGCAAAATCCACAATTTCCTGGACTGACATAATTGCCAGTTCAGTAAAATGGGCGAACCTCTGCTGGCGGACCTCTCGGTTCTGCAAGTCCTGACTCTGTGGCCACGGCTGTTGGAGACAGATGAAATCATGCACAAGCCAATGAGTTTGCAGCAGGTGAAATCTTACCCTCCATATTGCAACAAAAACAAAAAGATTTTATTCAATACACAAGATGAACAACTCTGCCTTCAGTCAAATGTGTCAAAATGTTAAATGTACTGGAATAGATTTTATTACTTTATTCTAACTACTACACGTTAATCTTAAGGAAGAAAGTATTTTTAAACACCAGGTTAATGTGCTCTTTACAGCAGTCTTGCGGAGTAACTAATGGTAGGTGGAGACATTTCAGACTTAATGGACAAAAGTGGGACTCTAAGGATATAGATTATCCTGTGACCATTCAATTGCAAAAATGTCTGGATCTCAGTTAGGACGTGTGGCTAGCTTGAACAAATAATTTGTAGATCTAATAGGACAACATTACTACTCAACAGCAAAACAAAATTAGGGTCGTTATTGTTTCTGCTAAATTTAAAGAACAATCCCTTTGAGATCAATAATGCCTTGTGCCTTCACTCACTGTGACTTTAGGTCGCTCCAGGAACGACCTCTTGTTGCATTGCTTCTGCATGGCTACCAGCTTCTCGATCATGTCCTGCTGCTGTGGGTCCAGTGCGGCTGTTTCCTGTGAGGGTGTGGGGGTGACCACTGTGGACGTCCGGGCCGTTTCGTCCTCATGCTGCTTCTTCATCTTCTTCAGTCTGATCTGTTCCTCAGACAACACACCTACAGGTTCAACAGGACAGAGAGCAGGACAGTTGGATTTTAATTTTATCGTCTACATTCTGGCTGCAAACCCACACGCCAGAATTTGGAGAGATTTTCATTTTTAGTCTCCACCTGTGACTCATGCTGTATTCAGACACTCACACTGCTCCAACATGCCCGCCTCCCGACACTTGCGCAGGCGGCATTGCTGGCACTTGCGCCGCATGTACATGTCCATCTCACAACGGCCGTTGTTCTTGCAGGCATACTGGGCACTTTTAATGACGCTGCGTCGAAAGAAGCCCTTACAGCCTTCGCAGCTTAGGACGTTGTAGTGAAAACCAGATGCTTTGTCACCACACACGCTGCAGACTTCATTACCCAGCATCTTCGGAGCAGGCCCCTTCTTTCTCTTCACTGGCTGACCATCTAGAAACCGACAGAAACAGAGGAGGGATTGAGTTTAGTCCTGCCTTTGCATGCTATTGGGAAGATGATCCTTTTGTCACTTTTAATGTAGCTCGTATTCATTCTTTATTTTAAAATCTTACATTTGTATCTGCAGCATTGTGCAGCACTTTATATATATACATATACACATATATATACATACACATATATATATACATATATATATACACACATATATATACATATACACATACATACATATATATATACATACATACATATATATATATATACATACATACATACATACACATACATACATACATACATACATATATATACACATATATATGTGAAGCCCTGTGAAGCCCTTGTGTTACACACACTTTTGTACCTTTCCTCACTTCTCCAATTTAAAATATAACCAGGTGTTTGTGTGCAACATCCGAGTTCATAACTATTATTTATCATAATGCCCATACAATGTGAAGGAAGGATCAGGGTCACTTTGTGTCAGAGATCAACATTTGCTTGTGTCCTATTCTATTCAAACCAGGAAATGTGATACATGTCTTACAATGTATTGTCAAGCACATCTTAGCCAAGACCTTGTGACTCTGGAATGTTTGCATATTCACAAGTGAAGTACCAGTGATGTAATAATGAGGCTCAGGAGATGAAGCAGAGGATGATAATCTGGGGTTCACAATGGAGCTGCTGTTTGAAGAACAAGAGATAAACCTTCAGCCAGTGTTGATCAGCTGCAGCCAAAAAACAACCTGATCCACTGTGACTGTGGGCAGTGTTATTCACCTGTTGGCTCTCTAACGTTACAGCAGCCTCACATCACTTTTTACCAATAACAGTCAACAGGTCTGTGAGTTCATGGTCTGTACACAGCATTTCATCAATAGATCCCTTTATTAGTCCCCTACGGGATATTTCAGGTTACAGCAGCACATATACGACAAGACACACACAGATACTGCAAATATGATGAAAAATAAGAGTAAATCC
>JAPTHA010000018.1:13511923-13522292 GCA_029814585.1 Gymnapogon annona | reverse complement strand
CAGATTGAGTGCAACAGTAAAGATCAATAAAGAGACATTATCAGATATATAGTAATATACAGTTCTATAGTTATACCGTTATATAGTTATATAGTAATATACAGGTGGATATAAGTTAGGTAAGTAGGTTGAAAAAAATTTTCTAATGCTTCTCTCAGTAACATTTGTGAACTGAACATGCCACGTGTGTCATTCTTATTGTTTTTTCTCAACGGTAATGGATGATATTATATGGTTATATGGTGACGTTTTAAGTGATATATTAGTGACACATGTAGCACATGAATTGTGCTCTTTACAAACTGGATCACAACAAAATGAATAGTTTAATGATGAAAATGTCAGACTATTAGACAACAGCAATAGTAATAATCCTTATTTTGTGCATATGATTAGTGTCACAGTCTTGTGAAGGTCTAGGTGTCATCTCAGTCTGGTGTCTCATCCAGTCACTCGAATAATCTGACATCACACAGCAAACAGCAGCTGCCGGTCACTGGCACAGACTCCAGACCCTGAGTGACCCTCCAGTCCTCACGCCTCTGAGCCGCCATGACACTGCTGCAGTGGTTGCTTGGGTTTTGAAGCTGTAGCTAATTTCCATGGAGGTTGTTGGTTTCCATTTCATCTCTCGAGTGTACATTTAAAGTCACCCTGTCAGCTCTCTGCACTCTGGATGGACAGTTTCCTCTGAAATGACTCGTGACGTGTCCTCTGCGTCTGTTTCTATCACCGCTGTATGACTTTAAATTGAAAATGTCTGGATTAAAACACCAAGTGACAGACGTTATGGTGGGAAGGAGAAAAGACAGAACCCACTGCTGAAGTGAACACTGTTTATTTTCAATTATTATCCATGTCTCATAAGGGTAATGGGGGGTGGGGGTGGTGTTTAGAAGGCCATGCAACTCTGGACGTCTCCGGTGTAGGGGCCGCAGAAGGTGTTTTTCGTGTCGCAGTCGGAGCATTTGCAGCTTTTGGCCACGGGGTATGTGACTCCGATGGGGCAGCCTCTGAAGTGTTTCACCTCGTACGTCCAGTTGCCGTTGCACGTCTTCTCTTCAGGCCAGTCATAGAAGCCGATGTAGACCGGATCCTGTCAGAAATCAACCAAATAGGCACTGGATGAAGTTTGGCATGTTGTCACACCAGCTCCCATTGGTAGATCTCATACTTGAACGAGTGCCAATGCGTTTAGTTTTCATCACTTGAGGTGTGTTAGCTGGACCGCACACACCAGTGCAACAGAGAGACTTTATTTACTGATCATTTCACATCAGTCAACGTTTCATATTTCAGGGATTTGAAAAAAAAAGCATTCTCTTGATTTTTTTATGGCATTGTGTAAGATTTAGTGACATCTAGTGGCGAGTGTTTATATTGCAACCAATGAATCACAATGTAAAAAAAAAAACAAGGAAGGAAACTCAAGGAAGTCCCTTGAGATAAAATTGAGTTGTTGGTTTGTTGGCGTCCATAGAAGCAACACCAGATTTTAAAGCTCATTTGCTAAATTGATCAATCGTCTCAAAACCATTAAAAAAGTATAAAATTACGATTTTTCTGAATTGATGATTCCTTAATTTCCTTGATTTTACTGATAGAAAATCCATAGCCTTACCCCGTACGGTCGTAAATTCACTTTGCTGTCACTTGACTTTGACAATTTAACATATATTACACATTGCAGACATTTAACTAACAAATACCATGATAAATGAATCAGTGAAGATGATAAACAGAAGAAATAACACACAGATGTGATGTGGTAAAGTCGTGGTAACATGATTCACATAAAAAGCCAAACGATTGATGATTTCTTTCGGCTCTTTCCTTTCCGGCGTCGCCACAGCAAATCCACTTCACTTATTTTTGATTTTGACGTGAGTTTTTACACTGGATGCCCTTCCTGACACAACCCACTGTATGCTCTTACTGGGGAATCTGGTAACTCCTATGCACCAGCCCGGTGCCTTATCAACTGACCCAGGATATAAAAAGACAACAGATTATACTGTGTAAAATGGAAGAACTCAGACACACTCTACCTCTGACCGTTCATGAATCCCACCCGTTAGCTCAGCCACGGTCCCGCTAACGAACCATCATGCAAAGTAGTGAAACCGTGACACCATGACTGAGACTGATGACGACCCTCTAGTGTAACAACACAATACACCTTCCAATCTAGCATCAGAAACACTGTGTTTGTCAACACCTAGGACGGGTGTCAAACAGGCGGCCCGGGGGCCAAATGCGGCCTGCCAAACCTCCAAACCGGCCCGTGGCACCGTGGGATCAATTTGTGAAATGCAAAAATTATACCCAAGATAATTGCAAAATATTATAGTTCAGGTTCCACGTACAGACTGGGAAAAATATTATAATAATGTATAAATACTCACTACTGCCAATTGTTCTTTGTGAAAATGTATATGTTTTCATGAAATTTTCCTGTATTTACACAAAAACAAAAACAGTATAATTTCACAAACAAACATAAATCACTTGAACAAATATAAACCACCTGAAATGTCCGAAAAGAAGTTAGTGTAATTTTATCAATTTTCTACCTGTTATTAAATGTTTTGTCTGTGAGTTAGACTACACATGTATAAAATATAAACTGAGGCATAATATTGTTAAAATTACTGTAGACGTAACATTTTCATCATGTGAGGTCAGTTTGGAGTTGACATTATTGACGTAATTCTGTTATTATTGGACTGGTCCGGCCCACGTCAGACCAGATTGGGCTGAATTTGGCCCCTGAACTAAAATGAGTTTGACACCCCTGACCTAGGACATAATATACTACAAGAAAATATTTAAAACTGAAACCTGAGCGTCTACTAACTGCGTAAACGTATATAGTGACAGTGATTCATCTGAGCATTATGATCGATTATGCACTAACGGAAAAAAAGGCTGAAAATTGTATTCATAACTTTATTACCTAACAGCCTGGAACTTGAACTTTTTCTACATGTTGCCTACAAATGAACATGATCCATTTCGCTAATTACAAAATGTACTGTTTTAGACATTTTCCACAACCACTGCAAAAAATGTGGAGCATCACATTATTGCGTTTCATTATTACATTTTATGTTCAACAAAATGTGGCGGATTGGCACAAAACAAGGAGAAATGAAAAGTGAAAATGAATGTAGGGCTGCCTCAAAATTCACACTTTAAATATTTCCTTTAAGTAAAGTGGGCTTATTGTGTGATGTAATGTAATGTTGTTGCCTGATGAAAAATAAAAAAATAAAATATTAAAAAAAAAAAAAAGTAAAGTGGGCTTGGAAGATGATGAATGATGAATGTGATAAGTTGAAACAAACTAATCCAACACAATACATTCATCCCTAATCAAATGGCTGAAGAACAGGTAGTGTTTGGGACCATTTGATGTAGCTTTGCTGAACAGTGACATCGTCGCCATGAGTCCAAGCCGAATAAATGTAGAAACTGTTTTCAGTCTCATGGGTTGTGATGACGTGGAGTTGTTTTCTATTTCATGGATCAGAGTCGTGGTGGAACTGAAGCGTCACTTACCTTGTGAAAACACTGTCCGACACATATCGTGGTGTGGATGAGCTCCTCCCTGCCACAGCTCTCCACGGGGATGGTGACGTTGGTTGGATGACAGCCGATGTTGCAGTCATGCCACGCCCCTGCCACTGCCAACATTGTTACCATGACAACCAGCTGCATCGTCCTCCGGCTGCAGCGCGGACGCCTGCCACAAGAGGGGATTGGGTCCCATGACAACAGACACCCAACCGACCGATGTGAGAAGAAACAACACACTCCTTATGAGGACAAAAAGGTTGTGGGTTTAATCTTTAACCCAAGGCGTGAGCATTTTTAGCTGTTAACTCACGAAGACCCAGAACTATTCTCTGTGACGACTTTATTTTCTCCACATTTAAGTGAGTTCTGACTATACAACCATACGTTATCATATCATCCTCTGAGGTTTTGTTGTGAATATCATATATTTTCTTAAATTCTGTTCACTGATCATGGACACGTTCCAAAAACCTCAGTAAAATCAAAGGTTATTATGTACAAAAAAACAATAAAGCAAAGAAAAACAAACATTACATTTTGTCAAAATGCATTATCAATTGTAGATGAAAAACAATTTTATAACCACTGTCATTTGTGGATGCACGTAGGTTGAATTGAGCCAGTGTTGCAGGCGATGATGGGATGTTCACTACAGAGACTACAAATGCATCTGACAAAGACATGGGGTGCTGTTGAAAAGGTGACAAACTGCATTTTTACCTGAATTCTTTGACTGCATTGGTCACAATAGTGCATTTAAAATCCTTAAACAGTTTAGATCAGCAGATGCGTTTGGGTCTTCAAGGATTAATAAGACATGAGCTCCCCAATAACAATCTCTGTCCAGTTTTAGTGAGTAATTTTTACCATGTGTTTGTATAATTATGCATCTTCATCATTTGTATTTCATGTAAAATGTGTAAGATTATTCATGCTTAATACTTCTGAACATAAATACTGACAATTAAAAGCAAAGTCCAGTTCTTTATAAATGTATGCATCCATTTTTTTGGGAAGCAAAAATGGATTGCTAATAGAATAGCCATTTATTTTTCCCAAACTGAACCAGCACATACAACATTTACATTTTAATTTGGTACTTATTTACTTCTTTATAAACTAATAGATAAATTGTTCATTCAACATGCAACTTTGGAATCACTACTCGTCATTCAGTGACAAAACAATGAGGAGATGGCTCTAATTCATCATCGGTGTTACTTACAAAATCATATGGTTGTTGGTGCTAAGTTTGAATGTTTGTAATTCTGTAAAAAATGACCTCTAATGGAAAATTAAGTTTTCTTGATCTTTGCTTTGGTCTTCCTCTGGGTAAATGCCGCTGATACAAATCTCAAAATATCTGCTTTAGAAATTGAATAAGGAAATAATCTACATTTCTATTAAACAAAGCCTATAGGTTTTCTAAAGAACAAGTGACACAAGTAGAATATGGAAGAGGAATATAACGTATAAGGAGATGAGAGTCAGAGCAAAAAGATGGAACCTGTGGGAGACTTGAGACAAACAGGACTTATCAAGGCAGTTAAAAGACAAAAATAAAAATATGCAAAACCCGCAACAAGATGAATATGACAGAAGAGGGACCAACATGAAATACTGACAATGTTTATTGTTTTAAATTGACCCTTACAGACCTAGAGTTGTTTCTGTAGCAACCTCCAAATGGTTTTTCCTAAATATTTAAGGTTTTCTTGTTACCTTGTATTGTAATATGACCCTTTGTGTTTTGCATTGCTTCAGTAAAAGTCAGCGTATTTATGTATTTATGTATTTCTGTATTTAATTCACAGAACATGTAAATGTTCATGAAGATCAAAGGTAATTACAGCAACTCAGAGAAAACTGAAGAAAAAGTGACATGTCATTAACTGAACCCAGTGTCTCCATACACTGCCATTTATAAAACTTCATGGATTTTACTGAGGAAATAAAACAAACTAGAAACAAAAATCCCAAATCAAATATGCCCCCACTATGAGAAATTTAATTTGTTTAAAGTGAACAGAAAACATTAGGTCACGTTAAAAATGTTTGAGTGACGAGGTACAAAACATAACTGTTATAAATAGTTACTTCGAAATTAATCAGCAGTTCTAAACATCTGTATACATGGGTATTACACTATATAATAGTATTACAGTACATATCTTTAAAATAATACATTTTACAACCTACTGTATGAGATCCGATATGCGTGTGGTATTGTACATAGTTGGGTTAGTCTTGTCTGATAACTTACCTCTGGAGATGTGTTTCTTCACTCCTCACTTGAACCTCTTGCTCTTCTCTGTTAATCTGTTCACAGATGCAGCTGTTTTCAGCCGCCAACGGCCCTTTTGTAATATAAAAAGGGCCGCTCACCAATCCTTTTAATCTATTCGGCCTTGGCTCAGTGTTATATTTCTACCTGTTTTGACTTAAAAGTAAATCCGAGGCTCAACAGATCAACAGGGACAAGGCCTTTGGTCTCACAGCGAGCCAAGATGTCAAGATTACACGTGTCAACAGCGTAGAAGGACCTCACAAACATACAAACACACACGGTCCCACAGCAGCAACACACACTCGGAAAACAACACCAGTGATTCACTTTCCAAACTCGTTGTCATTCAATTTGATCTCTTCCATTTGTGTGACACTATAATGACAGCGCCTCTCAGATTATACTAAACATTTAAGTCAGTAAGATATCTGCTAAAAAGGAGGAGAAAGAGACAAATAGTTGGTTTCTTAGGTATAACAAAATAAAAATTAAACATTTTGGACTGAGATAAAGCGAAGGAAGAATAAACTGAATCCAATAAATCAGACTGTATTTTCAGAATTCATAAGAACTGCGACATAGAGATCGATTCTATGCACATATCTAAGAAAAAAAATATTCAGTCGTGGAGAGAAGGTCATTCTAAAAGTCACGCATAAAAAGACTGAATAAAATGTATGTATTTATTTCAAAATATCTACCCGTGACAAGAAAACATTCCAGCTTAAAATAACTCGGGGCAGATGTGACGGAAAAACAGTAGATCCTGTAGATACAGTTATCAGGGAATAAGGACAACAAAAGACACAACAAATCCAGATAATCACAATAGATCAAGTTTCTATGTTGATAATGAAAAAAAAAGAAGGAAAGAAAGAGTGGTCTGGAAGTTCATGAATTAAAGGTCTATTAATAACTTCAAACTCAATTTACAGAAGTGAAAAG
Source organism: Gymnapogon annona (assembly GCA_029814585.1). Taxonomy (NCBI): domain Eukaryota; kingdom Metazoa; phylum Chordata; class Actinopteri; order Kurtiformes; family Apogonidae; genus Gymnapogon; species Gymnapogon annona. The sequence goes on along the minus strand of JAPTHA010000018.1, from coordinate 13,515,481 downwards.
AGGAACAAATGTGCACGTCTATGAAAAAACATCCTGTTTCAAGAAGTAAAAACCTCTCAGCGATAGGTTACCATGGAAACACCGTCATCTTCTACAACACTGATTCACCAGGAAAACCCCATAATCAATGACAATGGAAGGGAACACTTGGTTTATAAGATAATGACATGTTTTGTAGGAAAAGTGACTTTTTTCTTTTTTTGCAGAGGATTTACGAACATATATGATCAATAAATCAAATATAGAAACTTATCTGATTTTCCCTCGAAAATACAGGAGATAATATTATAATAAATGTTGATAAATCATCTGGTAAAGACAAACAAATCTTTTAATCTTTTGGAGTTATAGAAAGTGAAATGTTTAAGGGGTTATAGAAAGTGAAATGTTTCTTTACAGTTTTTAGACTTAGACTTCCTTTATTGTCATTGCACAGACCCATAGTGGGTCTGGCAATGAAATGTCATTGCCTGGCAACGGAAAATCACAGCACGGGAGAAGAGTCCATTGCATTGGGTTGTGTCAGGAAGGGCATCCGACGTAAAAACTCGTGCCAAATCAAATATGTTAATTGTTGAATTCGCTGTGGCGACCACTGGAGGGAAAAAGCTGAAGGAAATCATCAAATCCAAAAAGATTCTAAAGCCACGAGTGGCTGCATTGCAAGGCCACATCTATATATGTTTGTGTTTATACACATATTTACACACACACAGACACACACACACACACACACACACACACACACACACACACACACACACATACATACATACAGAACTGGCGCAATCTAGCTAAAAACACAATATGCTCTAATAATATACACGCAGACTGTATTGAATTGAATTGAATTGAATAAGCCTTTATTAGTCCCCAGAGGGAAAATGTCAATAATATCAGCTTAAACAAAGAGTAGAAAAAAAGAACCTCAGAGCAGAAACAGATACACAACAGCAAACTGAATCCTGCACAACATGGACAACAAAGACAGAATACATGATTGAAGTCCCAGAGATGATAACGAAAAACGAGGGGCAGAATGCATATATGCGTATATGGTAAATATAAAGGAAAGGAAAGGAATATAAATAATATAAACAGATAGAGAAATAAATATAATTTTGCACATAAATGTAAACAGTACTGTTAACAGTGTAAATATTGCACATTCATATACAATCAAGTAGATTTCGATAGTCTGATGGCTCGGGGAAAGAAGAACATTTCTTATATGTAACTGATGACATCACTGATGGTCGTCCATACAGATGCCGATCAGACGACGGCTGACACTCTGCTGTTATACTGACTGGGACCACATCTACACTTTTCTCTACACACACCTTGTATTCTTTTAAAAAATCTATATTGCATTTAGATTTTTTTATTGGACAATATTACCGTTACATACATTCATACACCACAGCGCACACCCAAGACAAGACAAGACAAGACAAGAAAAGGCAAGGAAAGACAAGACAAGAATCAAAACCATCGATAAGTGAACGGGCCGATTGGCAGAGACACATATTAACCTCACACCTCCTCCGGCACAACAGCCTCTACCGTCTACTTACAGTTGGTCCAGCCACCGGCCCATCTGCCTCATCACTATCTAGGACTCAGATCTCCCAGAATCCCCCTGACCTGCGATACCTGCCCGACAATGCCGCAAGGTCGTTTACGGAGCATTGTCCTCATGCTCTAAGGACGTGGCTGCTTTCTTCAGGTCGCCTCGTACATTGAGTCCGTAATGAACTCCAGTCGTAGTTGATTAATCTTGTATTCAGAGCAGAATACTTCATTAGTCATTCTCTGAGTCATTCTCTGCACAACAGCTGGCACTGCAATATGAAATGAGAACATCTGCATTGAAAGTTGATTTATTAACCAAGGATATTAAACAATTCCATCAGTTTATGGATGGTGTTTTTGCACTAATTACTGTTGATCTTTATTTATACAAGCTCAATGTTGAAAAGGGTAGGAAACACTCTGAAATTCATACCAAGAATTAGGGTGAAGTGTGTTGCAGTGAGCATTAAAGGAAAGAATATAATAGAAATGTCAACTACTTTTTCACATTTCTTTCACACTTTTTGTCGAAAAGTTTAAGAAATGAAACATGCTATTATATGATTTAGTGAGAAGCACTGTAAATTCAAACGTTTTGTTTTCAGCATGCATAAAATACACATATCAAAATACACTATTTTGATCAAAGTTGGGATTACATTATCTTAAGACCCATTCTGAATTTTACACTGCAGTTCGTCTAAACTGGATCTCAGTTCTACTTTATCCATCTGCAGTAAATCACATTGTCGGGACATATATTTTATTCCAAGTCTACTACATGCTTTACTTGGACAAAAGCAAAGATTATATATGATTACTAAATAATTGCTATCATTACTATAATTATCAATAAATATTGTTGTTATTATTAGTATTTCTGTCCATGGACACATTGGTGCCAGTACCAGTACTGTTAACCAGTGCCAATACCATTCATTATTATTTATTATTAGAATTATTAATTACTATTAATTACTATTAATTACTATTAATTACTATATGACTGTATATTACTATATAATTGAAGATGTCTCTGTATTGATCTTTGTTGTTGCACTGAATCTGTTCTTTTCTTTATTTCTATTTATGTATTTATATTATTAGGAATTACTCTTATTTTTCATCATAATTGCATAATGTCTTGTGTGTGTCTTGTCTTGTGTGTGCTGCTGTAACCTGAAATTTCCCCGTGTGGGACTAATAAAGGTATCTAATCTAATCTAATCTAATCTGATGTAATTAAAAAAAGGACAAAGCATTGGGAATGTTTTTGTTACATTCTGCACTTCTTGTCTTGTTGATTTCCTCTTAAATGCTTTAAATCAATTACAGTTCTTTAAACTAGGACAACATATTCTTCACTGTGTTCAGTTAACAATGGGATTGTTTACAACAACCAGGGAACACAAGCATGAGCAGCAGCAAAACCAGCCGGACTGAACCAGTCTTCACTGGACAAAAGCGTCGGAGCTTCAGTTGGTTGAAGCCGCCTGTGAGCAGTCATTGAGTAGGTGAATTACTGATGAATGTGACCTTATTGACTCTGTAAGCTCCATCAAGCACTAATACCAGTTATTTTTTTTTATTGTTGTTAGTGCAGATTATAAGTGGAACATAATCTGTCTATGTAACACAACTACAGGAAGAAACATTCAATTAAATTAACTGAAACAATGAAAGTCTCTTCAACAGGTGATGAATGAGACCCAGCGGACACTGACCCCCTCCGCTCACTCCCAGATCTTGAGAAATAAAGATGAACTTTAACACGTATTAGTACATTTATATACAATGAGTTAAACCAGCCGCACTCATAGAAAATATATTGATGATTTCTTGCACTGAAGGTTTTAAATCCTTCGCAGTTGGTTTTATTCATATATTTCTTTAGGTATTAGGGTTTATTGATCTATCTATCTATCTATCTATCTATCTATCTATCTATCTATCTATCTATCTATCTATCTATCTATCTATCTA
>JAPTHA010000018.1:13486973-13507498 GCA_029814585.1 Gymnapogon annona | reverse complement strand
GCGGGGGGTGGGGGGGTGGGGGGGCTGTTTCATACACATGATGCTGTTGTATTCTCCACTACACCCTTCTAATGCACCACTATGCAGTTCTCTCCCACTATAATGATCTACTCTGACCTCATGCTGATGATACTCACTGTGCAATTTCTGCTTCTAATGGGCTCTGAATCAAAACAATAACGAGAGAAGCAACAGTAGATGATGGTATGGAAGAGAATGGAATCATGGGATCTGTTGTTGGCACTGACATTGAACATTTATCAGACGGTCTTTAGTGACTGGTTTCACTACATTCTAATGTATATAATGGGGCTTTGAATAATACGTTGAAACAGCATTGAACACGTGTTAATGTATTAAAGACTGATTGATTATTTCACATAAAACAAAGTGTGTTTGTGATATGACCCTGATGCCCACCATGACAATATTTTTTTATCTACACAGGCTTTATGTAGTTCTTACAAAAAAATTAACAGTTAACATTTTTATATAAATCAAACCTTTATTATTTTTATTTGTTGCTAGACTTCTTGTTCAACAAAACACACTGGACAAGGACCCAGGCGCAGACCAGACTGGATTTAAAAATATATATATTTATTTTTAATTTTAACAGTTGATTTATCTTTAACAATTTCAAAACCAAAAGAATATTTTAACAAAGCACAACATAAAGTGACGTCAAAAACACGTGGTTAATTTGAACAAAAAATTCCCACAACGTGTAAATAATAAATATTAAAACTACAATACAAAATCACACTCAAAAGAGGAAAAAGGCTATTTAGAAATCAAACAAAAACACAAAACTCAAAACAAGACTAGACCAAATACTTGAATTAAACAAACTAAAGACACAGCATACTGACTCACAGATCAAGACTAGAGGGCAAGACAGGGACGAGGAACGCTTCAGACAAGACATTCAACGATCTGACAAAGGACAGGGGATCACACATGGACTTATATACACGGGACCCAGGTGCAACACATCAGGATAATTGATAACGAGACACAAGTGGGGTGGGGGATCTGGGAGTGACGCTACACACTAAAAGAGAAGCACAGGACTGGACAGGAACTACCAAAATAAAACCCGGAAACACCAAATGTGACTAACAACGTGACACATAACATTTCTAAACTATTCTATTTCTTCTTTTTTTTTCAGTTCAATGTTTTTCACTTTTGTATTTGGGCACTGCTTTCTGCTCTACACGCTGTAACACACCATCCGTATCGTATGGACACTAATATTATTTCGTACCCAGTATGTTCTTATGTCTGCTTGAAAATAGAATTAATTTACGAGCTAAGTTTTTCTTACTGTAGAGTTTCCCTCCCTTGTTGTCTGTTGTTAAAAGGGAAACAATGACTCTTCTCCTTTGAACTAATTAAATGCATTTATTTTCTTTGTCTTCCTCTAAGACACACAAGGGATTAATGGACAGATGTGCCTACCGTGCAGCTTTGGCTTGGGTTCAAAGTGCATATAAACTCGTGTGTAATAAGGCATCTTTTGCTCTTCAGTCCATCACCTCTTATTATTACTGACCTCACAACTCCCCCTGGTGCTGACGGAGGTGGTTGCTCAATGAAGTGCAAGAGGTGAGTGTGCACTGTGAGTGCGGTGGGTGGAAGATTACCTATGTGTTGTGCAGACGGGGAAAAAAAGAATCTTTAAGCATCAGAAACACAAGGCGGGAGAGGAAAGAGGACCACGAAGAGGAGCTCTTTAAAGAAATGGAGAGAGATGTTGTATTGTCAACATCGCAGTACTGAGTGTTTCACAGGCCGAAGCCTCTGCACTGGATTGGAAGTATTAATCCAGTTTAAAGATACAACATTGTGAACCTATATTAGAACCAGACATGCAAATAAATGACCTCAGGTGTGATAGCAACACTTAAGAACAGCATTAGATCAATTTTCTGATGAAACTAGGGTATGGAAAAGCTCTCCTTGTTCTAATTAGTGTTTCCAATCATGGATAGTTTGAGAATAGAATAGAATCAAACAGAGTGGATGGGATGGTCCGCTGTTGCTGATTGCTTTGCATCCCTACACTTCGCCCACACTGCTTCCTGCAGAAAAACCAATTACCTGCACGATCCAATTAAATGTAGGAGGTTTAAAAGTGTGATGAGTTGAGATTTTTACTGCCCCACAGTAGAAATTGATCAAAATGAATCAGTGGGGGCGACGGGGTGGATTCATATCAGTGACTCAACAGTCACCATGCCAGGTGCTAAAGGTTCCAGGACTTGGCTGTCCAAATAACGTGAGTCTGGGTTCTGAATATCTGCGTCTCAGGCAAAAAAAAAAAAACCCAAAGAAAAAAACTTCTGATATAATTTGACAATATTATGCATTTTCCATCACATGAGAGTGTCACTGGTCCATCCATACTATGGCTGTGACCACGCCCTCGCCGTCAAGGAGTTAACCCAATTACAGATCTCTTTCACCTGACCTGTACTGCGCAGCTGATCCACGTTGGCAATCGCAGTAATCAGTGATCAGACCCACCTGTGTGCACTGCAGGGTGGGCTCGGCACTGTCCTCTACCCTTTTGGAACAGGGCTAAAAGTTCTTGGGGATGTTTGGGTAATTTTTAAAGATGCTGAGTAGACTAAGGATTTTCCACCCTGGTCTTCGAGGCACAATGTCCTGCACATTTGAGATGTTTCCCTCTTCCATCACACCTGGGTGTCATAACGTCATTATCAGGCTTCTGCAGAGTTTGGTAACGAGCTGATCACTAATTGAAGCAGGTGTGATAGAACAAGGAAATATCTAAAACACGCAGGACTGTGTGCCTCAAGGACTGGAGTTGATAAACCCTACTGTATAGTGATACAAGATAGAGACCAAGGGCTCAATGGGAAGAAGATCTAGAATCACCATGGAGGAACAGTTATGGATGAACTGTTCCTCCATTCAGTTCTCTACGTTAAATACTAGGTATAGACCAGGGTTTTCAACTCCAATCCTTGAGGCACTCAGTCCTGCATGTTTTCAGATTCAGATTTCCTTTAATTGTCATAGTACCGACACATACAATGATCTGGCAAGAAAATGTTATAAAGCAGCACAAGAGTAGAAAAAAAAGAGCAGATTTACAACAAATTGAATTCTTGCACAACATAGACAATATACATGATTGAAGTCCCGGAGATGATAACCATAACAAGGGTTCTTCCGGAGCTGAGAGACGTAGTGACGGTCATTGCAGGCCACCGTTGGCATAGCGCTTTAGCTGCTAACCTCTAACCGTCGTTCCTAGCCGCAACAAACAGATCACAGCCGTAACTCACTCACACGCATCTCCAGTCCCTCCCCCTCTCCTCCTTCTTCGGTCTGCTCTCACGAGTAGAAAACCAACCAAAAACGAAAGACTCCGGTGGAGTCCTGAGCCAGGAGTCTTTCACAGCCGAGACGCTCAGCTTAGTACCCATGCCGCAGCTCGATAGTAGTCAGCCGTTGGGTCCCATCACCTCGGTAGAATGGTTGCTAGAACAGTTGGTAGAATTGACCGTTACACACCCGAACTGAATGGAAACCCCGGTTGTACCGTCAACTCCACACCCCGGTTTTAGATCAGGAGTCACCAGCTAAGGTCCTCGAGGGCACCTATCCTGCATGTTTTAGACGTGTCCCTCTTCCAGCGCACCTGACAGGTCATTATCGGGCATCGGCAGAGCTGATGACAGGCTTATCATTTGAATCAGGCGCCTTGGAAGAGGGACACATCTGAAACATGCTGGATAGGTGCCCCCGAGGACTGAAGTTGGTGATTCCTGATATAGATGCTTCCCTCTTCTATCAGACCTGGTTCAATTAGTGATCAGCTCATCACCAAGCCCTACAGAAGCCTGTTAATGACATTATGACATCCAAGTGTGATGGAAGAGGGAAACATCTAAAACTTGAGCTAGAAATCCCTGGAGTAGAGGATGTTGCAACAGTGAGAGGAAGTCCTGCACACATGAGCCCGTTGCACTATCAAAAAATGACAACTGTAAATCTCTACAAAAGAAAAACAGTCTCGGACAAAACATACTCTTTTCTTGGTGTCGTTGGAGCTCAGGTGTTGTTGGTTTTCAAAGCAGAAAAAATCATGGAAGGAAATACAATAGAAATATGACACTGAAAAAGGGGAAATATTCACCCATATTTCTCCAGAGTAAAACTCCCGAATGAGCAGAGGTCGTACACACACTGATCAAGTCTTCAACCCTCAGGAATAGCAGTTTGGAGGAACATGATGTGGGACATTCTGACATTATAACAGGGTCTACTGAGTCATATGATGAGTCTTTGAACAAATGTGTCCTATAATGCTCACTGCGCTGTGGTTTTCAAGACCATCAGTCATGATGGACTCGTGGCTGGTATTAACCCTCGAAGACCCAAAAGCATCTCCTGATCCAAATATTTCATAACTTTGAACCACCGATCCCATCAATACAGTGAAACAGCTCAGGTGAAATGCAGTTGGTCATCCTTTCAGCAGTTGTCAGATGTCTTTTCAGATGCATCCATAGTCTCTGTAATCACCGTGGAAACGCAATCAACCTCTACAACACTGATTCACCGGTAAAACCTGTATAGTTGTCCGTTGGACGGAGACACTTGTTTTATTGTAGGATCACCATGTTCTGATGAAACACGCATGTTTCTTTTGTTCTGTTTTGAAATAATAACATTTAAAACAAGCTGACCTTTATTTAATAGCGGTGTGTCAATAAATCAAATAAAAGAAAATACCAGATTTTCAGTGAAAAAGGACAAAGGATAATATTAATATGAGTGGTGATAAATCATCTGGCAATGATTAAATGTATCCATTTAAACCAAATCCATCTGGATCTGTCGCCACAATATAGTTGTGGGTTTTTATGGGTTAAAGGCGACACAAGAAAACTCTGTGTGAAGCCGCTGTCCTGAGGTGAATAAATACAACACGGTTCACATATTCACCTTGTTGATCACTGACATGCATCAGTTGCATGTTGACTCTGTATTGATTATAAAGCACTTACTAATGATGTAATGACCAACTTAACGCAATGTAGTGCAATGTGCTAACTACAGATGATGACATTAATACCAAGTAGGCACAAAAAAATTACGTTGAGGTGTCGCTAATGACTAATTAAGGGCCAGTGTGTATGTTAATGAGCATCTGGTCATTTTGACTATTAAGCATCATGTAGAACATTGACAAACAACAGAGACCTAAAATGACTTAAAACATGAATAAAAGCCCCGAAACTCCATTTTAAAAACCACTGACCATGTACGTTAATCTTCATTACTGGGCCTTGTCTTTGGATTTCATTGCTCATTACTCAATGGATTAATACATTTTTAATGGCTATTTTTAATTGTAATGCCTTTTTTGAGTAATAAAGACCCCAAACCCAGTCATTTGTTTGACGCCTTCCGTCTCCAAAGTGGCAGCTGAATTCCATCAAAAAACAACATGGGTAATGGGTATTAGATCTGAATTATTGATAACCAAAGTAAAAGGTGAGTTATATTAACGGAGACTTAAAGTTTGAATAGATTTAGGAGGATTTTTTTTTTTTGGCAGAAATTGAACATAACGCCCACGACTATGTTTCCAGTCAGAATGAATAACGGCATAAAATTAGAATTGCAGTATTCTCTCACTTTTTTTCTGTTTCTGATGTTAATAACCCTTGACATTAATCCAAGTTTTTATGAACATTTATATGATCAGCATATTAAATACAAGAAAAGACCAGATTTTCACTGAAACATGTCAAATACTAAGATAAGTGGAGATAAATCACTTTAAAATAGCCATGGAAGTAGGTCTTTATGGGCTAATGGCAGTAATTTTTTTTATTTTTCTCTACTCCAGTTTACCAGCGCAGATTCAATATATTTCTCAATTCAATGTGGGAAACTGATCTGTGGTCAGACCTCAGCCCCGTCGACTCTACGGGGACCGTAATAATCCAATGTCAGTGTCTGACCTCAGTAAAGCACTGGAATCTTAAAAGAATCCAATCGACAGCTGGGTTCCAAATTTGGCCCGGAGCCTTTCCCAGGATGGACCGCGTGGTTTACCTTCCATTAGACAGGTTCAAAAATATGATTTAAGAGCCAGTGTGAGAAACATACACAAGAGCCAAGTCTGGGGCTGTTTTAGGGTACGGAACAGCAGTCGTGTTGGATTTAAGCATCAGGGAAAATCAATAAGTGGAGTTGTGTTTGACGAGACTGGAGAAGAGAATAGAGGAAAAGCCGGAGAACACACACTTCACCCATACTGAACTCATGACTCTCCATGTTGTAAACACACACCTCTGTACTGTTAAGCATCACACACACCTGCTGTGTGTACCATGTGTACAAAGTCACTGTCTCTAGTAACAATATATGTCTAATCATAACACTCCATATATTTTTCCAATTATATGCACAAGTTATTTAAATGGGGCAGTCGTGGCTCAGGCGGTAGAGCGGGTTATCCCATAATGGAAGGGGTGTTAGTTCGAATCCTGTTCTGCCTTGGTCATGTGCCATTGTATCCTTGGGCAAGACACTTCACCCACCTGGCCTCCCACAGCCCTGCACTGGTGTATGAATGTGTGTGAAGGATCCCTGTGATGAACTGGCAACTGGTACAGGGTTCCCCCTGCCTTTGCCCTTGAGCAACTGGGATAAGCTCTATTGACTAATGGGTCACTAGAGTAATGGTATGTTTTTAGTTCCAAATAAGTCTAAAGCAGCAACAAAGGTTTTTCTCATACATTTCAGGCTTCAGGACACTTGGATCTGACAGGATTATGATGGGAGTGGTGATGTTTACAGTGGATATAGACGCGCATTTTTAACTCAGGAAAATGTTAAAATATCAAGACCTTTGACTAATTGCAAAATGTAAATCTATCAACCTTTAGGAATTGCACAGAAAGTTTTATTTAGAGGTTTTAGGTTTTATCTTTGGAAGGTGACTCTGTATGGTTTAACTCAGGCCTGTGCAGGTTCCAGTCACATCTTAACCTATAACGTCGCAGAGCAATTGTTGTGGTGACATCAACATAAATGTCTCCAAGTCATTTGTCACCATCTATTATTTATATTATCCTTTGTATTCAGTATATTTTCAGTGAAGAAATCTGATATTTTCCTTAGATGCTTGCTTAGAGCTGGAGTAATTTGAAGGGTTATTATATCAACACAGAGATAGCTGAAGAAAACATTACTTTTGCAGCAAATTGTGTCATTAGTTCTACAGAACAACATCAATTTCCAAATGCTGACAATGATCAAACTACAGGGGTTTCACTTGTGAATTCCATGTTCACCATGGAGACGATTGATGCATCAGAAAAAGACTTCTAATGATGCTCAAAGGATGACAAATAACATTTTACTTGAAATATTTACATGTACGGAAAGGATTATCATCTGAAAATCAAATCAAATCAGATTATTCTTTATTGACCAAGTTTGTTGAAACAAAAAGTGTTTCTGACTGCTAACAGTTCATCAGAGTAACAGCCTGGGGAAGAAACTGGTTGGTTTTGGTGTACAGTACCAACAGTTTATAAACAGTGTTGTGTGTGTGTGTGTGTGTGTGTGTATGTGTGTTATTTTTTATTTCGCTTGTACAGTATACTTGTACTGTTCTCGTGACAATAAAAGGCATTTGATTGATTTGATTGATTGATTGATTGGTTATCTTAAAGGGTTAATGTTGTCCTTGTTGCTCCCGTGGCTCAGGAATACTTGACAAATATATATTTTTCTTAAATCACTGAAGTGCAGTTCAGTTCAATCAAGTCAACTTTATTGTCACATATGTCATACATGCCAGACAGACATCCTGAATAGTACAGTCCGTCCACAGACCCACGCTGCAAACAGGCAAAAAAGAAAAGCCATTATATTTTAAAAAATACAATAAATAGAAAAATCTTGAGAAAATTTTTTCTGAATATTTTTTGAAGATATAACAGGATAATAGTATTGGATGGAGGTGACTCCACCGACTGTGTGAGTTACAAGAGGACAGTGAATTTAAGGGAGTAATGGATTACTGTTCTGACTTTTTTTTTTTTTTTTTTTTTTTTTGGAGAAGACATCGGTCGCCACCGGGACTGAGCTGTGTGAAGGGCAGACGAGGCTCCGGTGCGAGACTGCAGCACGATGCGCAGTGACCAGCAGCGTCCACTGGGGGAGGACCGAGCACCGCCGTCACGCGCTGCAGTAGACGACTTTCTCTCGCCTCTCTATCGTCACACACACACACTCACACACACACACAGACACACACAATGGGAGGGATACGGGAGTAAAGGTAGGGCTACAGCAGCAGACAGACAGATGTGTGATGCTCACACTCAACCATGGGGCCGTTTCCCGTCGTCTGCGTCCAGGTAAACTTTTACCTCCCCCGGCGTCCTCCTCCTCCTCCGCCTCTCCCCGTGACCGCGCGCAGCTGTCATTGATGCCAACTCGCCGCTTGCTTTTCGCACACCTGCCTTTTTTTTTCCCACCACCCCCTCGCCCCCGCCCTCCCACCCCCTTTAAACGATTATCGGTGCCAGCACCCGGTGCGATGCAGCAGAAACGGGGGCTGAAGTGGCAATAGGTCCTGTTGAATTGAGACAAGAGACGTCAAGACGCAGCCAAAAAAAAAAAAAAAAAGAAAGAAGAAGAAGAAAAAAAAGAAAAGTGTCCTCAGAGTGCGTCAGAGCACGGATGGATGTAGTGGATGATATGGTCTCGACGAGGGAATTGTGATTTTTAACCCCATCAAAAAATCAAGACGGGAATTTGGGCAAAACGAAGAACTGCATCCTCACCTATAGCCTACCTCCCCATCCTCCTCCTCCTCCTCCTCCTCTTCCTCCTCCTCCTCCTCTTCCAGCAGATTTGTTTGTAGAGGAGCTGAAGCGATTCCATTTGGCCCCTTTTCAGTTGTAAGTATAGATGTTGGAGTGAACGGAGGCTGTTTTACGAGCTGAAAATTTCGTGCGTAATGCGCGTTTGAAACATAAATGTCTGCCATGCGCGTGTCTCTCAACGGCTGGCACGCTCAGTAATAATAATAATAATAATAATAATAATAATAACAATAATCACGATAACAGTCATGATAGGAATCATAATAATAATGAAGTTTTAGCCTGTGTTATTGCGGTAGATGCGTAGTATGTTTGATTGTGAAACGCAATGCATTTTTTTTTCTTCTTCCCTGAACCAACTGCTGTTCGCTCTTGTCTCCTCTTCTTCTCGCAGCTCCAGAGAGCGTCACCGGAATAAAGTCATTCACGTTCACCGGAGCTCCAGCAGAAATAACAACAGAGATCCGTTTCTTTATGCCAAAAGGAAAACCTTTTCTTTTTAATTTCATCAGAGAAAAATGGCATCCAGGAGTGACCGCCGAGCATCAAAAGACGCATTTGGGGACGAGGAGAGATTAACCACCTGATGGGCGCCGGAGGAGCCGAGGAGGGGAGGTTGTTTTGGTGTTGTTTGGTGACTTGGTGATTTCTAAGGATGAAGACATAAAAAAAGGACGCAGCAAGTTTGGACCCTGAGCGTCTGCGTAACAGGCTTTTGGCCACCGGCCCGCACATTTTTTTGGTTTTGTTAATGATGTCATAAAATAATGGAGGCCTGTGTGTAATCGGGAAGATAGGCTGATCAATATCTCCTATCATGTAAATAAACCCCCGGATATTCGGCTCAACACGGACCTAAATGAGGTGCGTTTCTCATTCTGACATTCTCGTCTTCACATCTGATTGGTCGAACCAGTTGATGCCTCATTTTCTGTTTTTACGCGCCCCGAGCTGCAACTTTTCTCCTCTGGCCTGCATCCACAACGCCCCGAGGCGGCCGCGGTAGAACCGAACCGCTCACGGACCTGAAAAATGGAGTTTGCTATGGTGGGCGCGGACGGCGGGTGCAACAGTCACCTGCCGTACGGTTATGCCCAGGCTCGGGCTCGAGAGAGGGAGCGCGAGAGGGAGCGCCAGGCAGCCCAGTCGCGAGCGGCGGCTGCTGCGGCCACTGCCGACGGAGGCTCCGGTGCCGAGGGAGGAGGAACCGGAGGAGGGGGGGGAGGAGGCGGCGGTGGCACAGGCAGCGGCGGTGGCGTGGGGGGGTCCACCTCCACCTCCTCCTCGAGCGCTCATCTCCTTAACAACCGCCAGCATCAGTCTCGCGCCGCCTCCTCCTCCTCCTCCTCCTCCTCCTCGAACGCCAACATCAGCAGCGGCGGTACCGCCTCGCGCCCCTCCTCCTCCTCCTCCTCCTCCACCTCCGCCTCCTCCTCGCAGCCGCCACAGCACCAGCAGGAGCCCGAGCAGCAGCAGAGAGTTCTCAGAGAGCGGAAAAAACAGCGCGGCGTCGGACGGTGGAGGCGCAACCGGAGCACGCTCGGCGGAGACCTGCGCCACTCGGAGCTGGCGCTGCTCGGATCCGAGGAGGACATCATGATAGAGGAGGAAGAGGCCGAGGGGGCCGAGGAAGAGGAGGAGGAGGACGAGGGGAACCGGGGGAGCAAGAGGTCGAGTTTTCTGTGCAACATGGATGATGAGGAGGAGACGGTGTCGTTAACGGACCGGCGGCCTCAGTCCGGGTACGAGAACGTGTACAGTGAGTGCGGCTGCTGCGAGAGGGTGGTCATCAACGTGTCCGGGCTGAAGTTTGAGACTCAGCTCAAGACTCTGACTCAGTTCCCGGACACCCTGCTGGGAGACCCGGACAAACGCATCAGGTACTTCGACCCGCTGAGGAACGAGTACTTCTTCGACCGGAACCGACCTAGTTTTGACGCCATTCTCTACTATTACCAGTCGGGGGGCCGCTTGAAAAGACCCGTCAACGTGCCCTTTGACATCTTCTCCGAGGAGGTGAAGTTTTACGAACTCGGGGAGGAAGCGATCCTGAAGTTTCGGGAAGATGAGGGTTTCGTCAAAGAGGAGGAGAAACCTCTGCCCGAGGACGAGTTCAAGCGTCAGATCTGGCTCCTGTTCGAGTATCCGGAGAGTTCGAGTCCCGCCCGGGGCATCGCGGTCGTGTCCGTCCTGGTCATAGTCATCTCCATTGTCATTTTCTGCTTGGAGACGTTGCCGGAGTTCAGGGATGAAAAAGAGTACCTTCAGCCGCGACACAACTCCAGTCAGCCCGACCACGGATTTACCCCCTTCAACGACCCGTTCTTCATCGTGGAGACGGTCTGCATCATCTGGTTCTCCTTTGAGATTATAGTCCGCTTCTTCGCCAGTCCGAGCAAACCGGCGTTCTTTAAAAACATTATGAACTCTATAGACATTGTCTCCATTTTGCCTTATTTCATAACTCTCGGCACGGACCTGGCGCAGCACCAAGGCAACGGCCAACAGGCGATGAGCTTCGCCATCCTGAGAATAATCCGCCTGGTCAGGGTGTTCCGTATCTTCAAACTGTCCCGGCATTCCAAGGGGCTGCAGATCTTGGGTCATACCCTGCGCGCCAGTATGAGGGAGCTGGCCCTCCTCATATTCTTCCTGGTCATCGGTGTCATCCTCTTCTCCAGCGCCGTATACTTCGCCGAGGCGGACGAGCCCACGTCCCAGTTCACGAGCATCCCGGACGCCTTCTGGTGGGCCGTGGTAACCATGACCACGGTGGGCTACGGAGACATGAAACCCATCACCGTCGGGGGCAAGATTGTGGGTTCGCTCTGCGCCATCGCCGGCGTCTTAACCATCGCGCTCCCGGTGCCGGTCATTGTGTCCAATTTCAACTACTTTTACCACAGAGAGACCGATAACGAGGACCAGACCCCGGTGGTGGAGAGCATGCCCCCGGGCTGCCCCTACTTCCCGGACTTCTTAAGGAAATTCAAAGGCTCGCCCTCAGGCTCGTCTCTGGGCGATAAAGCGGAGTATATGGAGATGGAGGAGGGGGTGACGGAGTCGCTGTGCGGGCTGGATAAAAGCCCCAGTAAAGGGAACGGGACGGACATAAGTAGAAAAAACAGCACTAACTCCAAATCCATTCAGACTGACGTGTGATAAACAAGTAGAGTTTGTCTTTCCCCCCCTCTTTTTTCTATAGCAGAAAACGCCCTATAAAGATACTGTAAACACAACAGCAGGTGGTCACCCTAAACACAAGTTTTTACGCACGCGTCACAGCCCGCGCGCACGTGCACACACACACACACACACACCCACAGGTCGACCATTGGCAGATGAAAATGATCCCTCCTATGGCTGCATCCGATGAACACATCATCAGTGTCACTTCTCCCTCGCTTGAAAACCAACAGATCAGATGTACTTAACGATAAACTGAATCGATTCAAAAATATTCTTAAACCTGTGCGGGGTTTCCAAATCTGACACCAAATCCAAATTCTATAGAAGACAGGCTATGCATTCGCACTTTATGAGTTCCATCTGTCAATAACAGAAGGTGTAGGGATGATCGTTTTGCTGTTATGCAATAAAGTCACAATTTGTTTGCACTAAAAGTAGAATTTTGTCTGGGTTTTGGGCAGATTTTTATTTTAGAGACAGAAACTGTAGGCCATGCTAATGGCAACAATTTAGTCATCATCAGACCCTTTGGCTGAAGAATGTTTGAGTCGACTTTCTCAAAGAGAGCAAACGAAGGATATTAACAACACTCTTTCATGTGCTGCCAGGAAAAATTGGAAAGGAAAAAAAA
Organism: Gymnapogon annona; assembly: GCA_029814585.1. NCBI lineage: Eukaryota > Metazoa > Chordata > Actinopteri > Kurtiformes > Apogonidae > Gymnapogon > Gymnapogon annona. Next base: position 13,494,784 of record JAPTHA010000018.1, on the reverse strand, counting down.
AACCTCAAAACGAAACAGATAAGACCATTTTCTTTTGTTCTTGTTCCAGTTCTTAATATTAAAAACAAAATGTCATTTCTAAAACACAACATTGAGTCAGTCATCAAATAAAGCAGGGCTAGAATGATTTCTATAACGTATACACAAATATGCTATTCCACAACAGCAGGCCAAACATAAAGAAATAAATAAGTAAATTAAAAAAAAAAGCCTTGCGTTGATCCACTAGAGAGCTACAAGCACAGGAAACATCCCTTAAAATGGCTGGAGGAAAAAACGGTTTGCCTTGCCAGGTTTTCTAAAGGACAAATTTGGACCATTAGTGACAAGAGTTTCCCCAGTGTCACTGAAACCACCTCAAAATGACAATATCCCTTTACACGGACGCAGATGGAAAGCTATAGCAAAAATGACTGTTGTGGAAACTCCTTTGGGATGGAGGAGTTACGAGCAACTTCTTCTCCTGTCCGCTGGACTTCGTGCACAATTTTTGTTTTCTTTTTCTTTTTTTTTTCTTTCTTTTTTTTTCTCCTTGTCTCAAGAGGACTATGATTATCTCCGAGCTCAGAGGAACTACGGGATGTGGATGTCTTCCAAGGTATGTACCCTCCTTTTTCTCCCTCGATAACTGATTTTTATCTCGAGATTATCACATTTTCCACCGCCACGAGAGTGTTTATAGGATCCTTGAAACCAGACTACAATCGTCAATACATCACTGGTGGCACGAAGTCGGGTTTTCCCACACCTGGACGCTCTGTCCATTAGACAATGACGCATTCTGAGCCGTGCGTAATAGTGCGTAAAACTCCGTCTATGGACGCTGGCACACCTCTTCCGTCATTCAGTATCATCAGTAACTTAATGTGTTCCTCTGTGCCTCCTTTACGACGCGTTCAGATGTGACACCAACATGTTTTATCCGAGCTTCAAGTGCGCAGTATTCCATCCACAGCAGCGCTAACGGTCTAATGTGAGGATGGTACAAAGCACTGGCCGCTGTGCTCCATTAGCAAACATTATCATTATCCTCATCCAACCGTCCCATAAAGGGTTCCCCAGCTCTTATTTTGTCGTATTGAAGGGTCGTGCTGACTGCTGTGTTAGACACATTAGATTATATTCAAGTCAGAAGAATTGATTTGAGTTTAGAGTTTCCTTGTTTAGTCTCTTGGTGTTTGTTCTCATGGATGGGATGTCCACATCATCAGACCACAGTCACAGTACATGAGCCAAAGTACATGTGGGACATTTAGAACAGCTTTTGTGTACAGTATTTTATGCCCAAATCTGTTGTATGCATGTATGTATGTAGCGCAGCATAAAACCGACAGGGGAATGATTTAGTTGAAATCAGTTCATTTTGTAAATAGTTCAGTATATGTTCCAAAAAACTATCCAGTTGGAGTGGAGGGATATTTGAAAATCACAACAACATCTCAGACTAAAAAAACGTCAGTGATAATGTAGTGCTGTTAAAATCTGAGAAAAGCGTTTGACCACTATCTACTTTTGTTCAAGTGTTTCCAGTGTGTAGTTATGGTTTTTGTATTTTAAGTAGATGATGAAGGAGGATTCATCACATCAGGTACAGTTTGGATGTCTATAGCATTAATTCAATGCTGTACTTCTGCACAGATACTTAAAAACTATTCGGTTTAAAATGATGAATGAACACGGATGCAATGTGGAGGATCCATCCCCTTAGAGGAAAATAGGTTTTATTTGATACACATGTAGGCTTTATACACAGACTTCTAATTTGAGATGCTAGCACTTTACTTAGGTATTTATATTACGCACTGTACTTTTTCCTCCTGTAAGTTGTACATCTTTATTTTTCACATTTGTCATCCTCTCCCTGTCCAGTGCAGTCCATGTATCTGCAAATGTGGTGAAGATCCAGAGTGTATGGTTTTGGAGGATGGAATGTAACATCAGCTGGTGTCTTCATTAGAGTATGAGCTCCTCAAAGTGAGCTGTGAATATCAAAGGGTGTGGGTTTCATCCTGAAAGTTCAACGCGTTGCATCACTTCTACAGATGGATTTATACCAGGGGTGTCAAACATGTGGCACGTGGACCAAATGCGGCCTGGCTAGGGTTCCAATCTGGCCCACGGGATGAATTTGTGAAATACAAAAAAATGACACCTAAGATGTTTACAAAAATTATGGTTCAGCGTCAACGTACAGACTGGGACAAATATTATCATGATAATCTATAAATACTTGCAACGACAAGTTTTTCTCAGTAGAAATGTGAATATTTTTATGAAATTTTCCTGCATTGACACTAAAACAAAGTATCATTTCACTGACAAAAAAACCCATAAATATCCTGAACAAATATAAACAACCTGAAACGTCTGAGGAAAAATAAGTGTAATTTTATTAACATTCTACCTGTTATTAAATGTTTTGCCTATTTGTAGATTCACTGTGATCGGTATGTTGTCATTTAAGTGTGTGAATTATAAGCTAACTACGAACTAACAAACTCAAATATTGTTCAAATTACACTTATTTTTCTTAAGAATTTTGTTTTCAAGGACAGTTTGTAGATTTAAACATTTTCCTCATATATGGAAAGCTTGAAGTTGACCTTACTGATATGTACATCTGTTATTATTGGACTGGTTCGACCCAGAACAGACCAGATTGGGCTGAATTTGACCCCTGAACTAAAGTGAGTTTGACACCCCTGACTTATACTAATATAACATCACAGAGCCACATTAAAGTCTCCGACTTTGTCTGAGTGTGGATGAATTACTGTCCAGTCAACTGTATAAAATAGATGAAAGGCCCAACCAGCACCACCGCTGTAGGAGGAGATGAAGATGAGGATGAGCGTAAATATCACGCACTGAACCTTTAAACCAAATAAACTGTGAAACGTTGACTTTTAATGATGATAGTCAAACATATTGTGTATAATGACCTCATAGAATAAGATGCAGCGCTCTAATAAGGGTTACTTCTACATTTCACTGATGATACTTACAGACCTTTACTTTAGCCGTGTTTGGAACAGGCTTGACCCACATTAAATAATCATCAAATAAAAGTCACAATAATCATTCAGGATCAATCTGGTCTCATCAAACCACATGACATTTACCCTTTAAATACAGACCAGTCCTTATCCTGTTTGCATTAAACATCACTCAGTGGAAGGCTGTACATTAACCCTTTCATGTATAGTGGTCACTACGGTGGACAGCTATTTTAAAGTTGTTTTCTCTTGTATGAATGAGTTTTAATGTCACAATCGCTAAGAAATCCTCAAGTAGGTTATCATAAAGAATGCTTGAAGGGGTTAAGTTAGAAATGAACTCTAATGTTGATATTTTACAGTTTGATTCGATGCTTAGTCAGAAAATGAGTGAGTGAGAGATTCGATGCTCGGTGATGATTTGACCTCGTTCCTTCACCGAGGGGGTTCACCCCTGTCCTCGCAGATTTGCATTATGCATCAGGCACTGTCTAACCTATTTATAGTACTTTCAGCTTCTCCTCAGATATGTTCCTGGATCAATGCAGGTCAATAATTTGACTTTTCTGAAACAGATGCGTCTTTTCCACAGACACAGGATGCATCTCCTCACAGTGTGAACCCCTGCATTGCACGAGTTCAGGTTAAATGATTTGTTCCCATTTTGAACATTATTCACCCCAGTAACTATCCGATGGAAGGCAAGTATGTCTTTGCTTAGTTAATTCCAGGTGGAAGCCTTTTGTCTGGATGGAGGTAGTGTATATGCTGATAAATCTCTCTTCTTTACAATTTATGATACCATAGTGGTGGCATAACGTTAAATAAACAGGTTAAGTAAACCAACACTTGTACAATGAATCACAATTATATTTACCTCAGTTTGGAACATGGTGACAGCCCTATAGAGCCAAACGCTGAATTGTTAGTGTTTGTTCTATCACTGGCTGGTAATAGTCACTTGAATACTTCTGTGCTTTGGTTTGAAACTGTGCAGTGCCGATACTGTCGATGTCCAGGAGGCCTCAGACGTCACCATAAGTACATTTAAAGTGATCTCATCTCCTGTCACTCACTGTCGCTGCTTCTCTCTGCGTTCCTCAGCACTCAATCTACAGCAGCATATAATATTTCATCGTGTTTTATTTATATTCTCAGAGGAACTATCCATATAAGATCATTTCAACACCTGCAACCGCAACCAAACTAGGAAGGAGCGTCATGGCACAAAGCCAGCTTCTCCTGATACTTTACACTTAGCATTTACATAACGTGGCTTATGGCAGGAAGCAGAATCCCCAAACATTTTTTCACAGAGGAGTGTACGGGTCGGGCACACTCTGAGGCCCGTGGTTGCTGAGTCCCCTATGAAAACTGCACGTCATCCCGGGCGACGCCACATAAGCTGAACGCTCCAGACTGTTCATGGCATCCTATTGTCACGTGCACTGTGAGTCTTCTTTGTAGTGCAGATTTAGACCATATGGTCAGTCCATGTGACAAAGTGAAAGTTATTTATGGTTATTTCTCAAAAGGTATTCCATGCCTGTCAAAGGACACAGAGGAGAGGTGGAAGGAAAGTGAGTGTAAAAGTACAGAGTGTCGGACGAGGTTGTGTTATATTGGGACGCACTGAGGACAAGTGTTAGTGCTCCGTTATCCAAGTAGATCATAACAAAAAACACAAAAACAGCCGTTAAAGCAGAGACACACACTGCACCTTTGTTTAACAGTATTTGGAGCTGCATTGTGATAGCTGGCGTTGGGCATTTTTAGACCCACGTAGAATAAAGCGTTCATTTTATTTAAAAACCCTCGCGCGCTGAGGAAGAGATGCTTCTCCGTCGTGGTGGATCCTGTCTTTAGCCTTCGTCCTGTACTTAGTCTGATGAGTTTGAGTCTTTTCATGGGGGATTAACCTGATGATGCATGCGTGCGTGTCGTCACAGTGTGATATTCTTGCAGATGAAGTGATCATTGATAAGCATTGATTCAGATATTGGCTGGAATAGTTTATTTAGTCTTAGGTACTGATCAATTTTAATTTGGTAATGTTCTACTTTCCCCAAGGAAAAAAAATGAATCACAGTGGTGTCAAAACTTTACTGATCATCTAACACTTGTTTTAAATGGTCCATTTATCTTTGTATCATCAACGCCATAAGGAATGAAAAAGTGTCGGAAATAAGCCCCGACAGCCCCTGGACAGAACAATGGTACAGGTAGAAACATAATGGACCACGTGGATGCCGTGTTGATGTGGCGTCACAGAGGATGGTACTTACGGTCTTACGGTAGACAAACAAACTGTGGGTCTCAGTGAGCCAGGCCGAGCCGGTACCAGCTGTGGAAAACTGGCATAAGATGAGACCATAAAATGGCCCCTGGCTTTGAATTAAACATGTCTGATTCCTGTAGAGCGCCGTCTGGGCTCCTCTGCTGAGGCCGGACCAAGCGGAGTACGAGTACAAGTACTACTGACATAATGGAAATAGAAAAGTCTACAACGCAAAGGACATAAGGATTGACGGTTGTATATATAGTTTCATATGGAAATATGAACGTCGCCCAGGAGCGGATGTCTAAAGACAGACGTAATAGATAGATTAGATTAGATTAGATTAGATTAGATTAGATAGAACTTTATTAATCCCTTGGGAAAGTTCCTCTGGGAAATTACTGTTCCAGCACCAGTACACACCGTATAACACAAAATAAACACGGAATAAAAACAAAATAGAAATACAACACAAAATGAAAACAGTATGCGTATATATAAATATATAAATATATATATATATATATATATATGATAAGTCACAATATTAAATATATTACAGCACTTTTTTTTAAAGTGCATCTTCACTTCTGCCCTTCTGATACTACCCCCCCACACACACACACACACACTGAGGAGTTATACAGGTTAATGGCACAAGGAACAAAGGAGTTTTTGAGTCTGTTAGTCCGTGCTTAATAATAATAATAATAATTAATAATAGTAGCAATTTGTAACACAGAAAAAACACTAACTGATCAATCTGCTCTGTTCAACGTCCATCATCCCTACCAAATTTAGCAGCGTAAAGTAATAAATTGATCGTAGTTGGACAAATGTTAAACAGAAAATATAAGCCAAAAAAACTGTCCAATTAAAACCCCCAAAATATTAAATGCCGAACATCAAAATTCTGCAATTCTGCAATAAATATAAATGATAAATTCAAAAGTTAAAATCGGTAGCTGTACAAATGTAGGCGACACAAATGTATTTATTTTTTTTTTAACTTTTTTTGTCTTTTTGACCTGTTGTTTTGCCTCAGTCAGTATTTCCAGTTTAACCTTCGGGCCTTAAAGCAGCCATCGACCACTATCGACCCCGACTTCTGCTGATACCAATAAAACATTTATCCAACCATCCATCACATTCAAAAATACAGAAAACTGCAAAAAATGTTGTGGTCTGTTTCCATGTGTGTTCTTGTGTGTACTGAGTGTAAATCCTAAAGGGACTCTAGATATACTTAATATCAGTCCTGTCATACACACTGATGGACTTTGGATGCAGGGTTTATGGGCTATTATTTGTCTGAATGGTTCAACAGTTGTTCATGTCTTAATATAAGGCATTGACTTCCATTGTGTTTGTCACTTTGACATTTGCACTTCCAAATGTTCACCTCATCACAGCCCATATTCCGCTGTCCACACTTTATGATACGTCTGATTCTTTGGGACCGTAACAACCTGCTCTGCATAACAGAAGCCAAAATGTGCTGACAACTGTAGGTCAAAGTCACGGCTGACCTCGCTGACAAATGGCCCATTTAGCTGTTGGGGAAAATGATTCCTACCTGCAGCCAAGACATCCATCCATCCATCTTCTGCATCTGCTCAGACCTGCTCAGGGTCAGGGTAGGGCTGGAGCCTTTCCCAGCATGCACTGCAACAGAGATGAGAAACAAGTTGTTGACAGTGAAGGAGGCGTAAACATTAAGAACATGTATTAGTGTTGTAAAATATAACATAAAACTCTACAACCTACAACCCCCCCCCCCCACTGCTCAGTTTGATTTTGAAGTTTGAGACTTACAGGTCTGCCCTTGTTTGTTTGTTTCCACACAGGTCTTTAGTGCTGCTATTGACAACATAAGCCCTACAGAAAACAGAGGTGATCTGTGGTTGTACTGTGGCTTTTTTCTGTCCAAGAACAGAGTGTACGTTAACAGAGCTGTGACGTAAACTGTTGGCTGTTGTGTTATTTCATCACAGTATTAGTTTTTGTTTGAGTGACAATGAGGAGATATTTTAGCAATAATTCTATGGCAGTGATATATTTATGTATTTATTTGACTATAGATAGGTAGATATGTTTTTAATTGTCCCACTAGGGGAAATTCCACATACAGCAGCGTAACACAAAGAGTAGCAAAAAAAAAAAAACCAGAGTAGAACAGGTATACAACAATTGAATTCTTGTACAACATAGACAACATAGACAGTATATATGAATATGAATACTATATATGAATTGTTCAAAGCCGGAATGTGGTTTTAGTTCCTCTGAATTAATTTGTTTAGACAATAGATAAAGCAAATGGAAAGTCCGTGTGTCACTTGCTTTCGAATTTCATAATCACTGACTATTTTCTACAGATGGTACATGTATGCAACAGTCCAATAGGTTGTAATATTGTGCATATTGTTGTTTAAATACTGTACACATATATCCAGTTGTAATTAATTTCCTATCCAGTGAAAGAAGCTTAATGGGAGAAATGATGGGAGAAACTCACTTCGTGTGTATATGTATCT
>JAPTHA010000018.1:13468633-13480238 GCA_029814585.1 Gymnapogon annona | reverse complement strand
ACAAATCATATCCCCACACACACACACACACACACACACACCCTCATTTTACAGAGTGCTATCTAAAACCTATAGAGCTGCAACTTTTTTTTTTTTTTTTTATCAACAAGCTGGAAATTTGATTAAATGGAGCAGCTGCTCAATTTAAAAAACAAAAAAACAAAAAAAAGCATTTTGTTCTCCTCTTTCTGTGAAGACAAGCTGCTGATCCTGTAGATGCTGATCATCACTTCTACAATGCGCTCATTTTCACAAATTTCTTTCTGAAAGGATGGGTCCTTTTAACCCCTTACTGACATTTCCAACAGAGAAGTGGAAAATTAAGAATGAAATAAAAAAATACACTTTGATGTTTTGAGCAGTGCGTGCCTTCTTATTCTGTAGTCATTCGCTGAAGACATTATACCTGTTATGAATAATTAACTCCGATAAACATGCGTCTGGGTGCTATGTTCAAAACTAATATCAACATATGAAAATCAGTCTCATCAATAATATCAGTATCAGTAATGATCATAGCAAGTATCAAAACATTTTGGGCAAGTTTAATGGCAGAGTGTTGGATCACCCTTAAAGTTTTATGCGTTGCTCTATTGTTAAAATACAACACACACTTGTATATAAGAGGGTTGGAGATCATAGGTGTAAGGCTGATATGATACACATCTTGACACAGCATCTCTGATCGGATACATTAAACATAGCATCCCACAAAGAGATGCAGTTCACACCCAGATCCTGATACAGAGCAATTAAACACATTCTGATTCAACACATTAGTTCTGCAATCGAATATGTATTGCAATTCAATGAGCTGAATTATTCATTTATAAAACCATGACTTCAAAAACTGACTTTTGGACAATTTCAGAACATGTCCTGTGCCTTTTGTAGATCTGATCCATACTATATACATAATATAAATGATGACTTCAATCATAACATTGTTAAAATTGCACTGATTTTTAAAAACAAATGCCAAATTTGTTTTTAGGTTATTCACACCTTTGTTTGTGGTAGCTTGTCAATATAAATATTTTCATAATGTACTGTTGATTTTCCTGCGCTAAAACAAAGAGTAGTCATTATTTGTATGGCGTCATGCTATTACTTTGCTGATGTTGATTGACAGGCTCCTGATAGAAAATGACTTTGACATCCCTGTTGTAAATAATGGGGACTGATCTGTTAAACGTTATCCACGGAGACTGCAACAACAAGCAGCTGACTGAGATTGGGTTCCTGAGATTCTTTCCCTTTCGGAACAGCTACGCGAAAACCATCAATAAAAACAAAACAAAGTTGTAGGGTCAAGAAAAGAATCCAAGTCCAAGAGCCTGGAGAAATACTTGAGCCTTTTTTTGTTTTTTCCCTTCAAGTTAAGTATGTGCTTTGAGCATGACTTTAGAGTCACGTCACAGACACATACAGTACATACAGTGGATGAGATGAACCAGTGTGTCGGGAATCCCTGAATGTGAACTGTACATGTACACATAACATGATACATGCACTGCTCTTATGTAATCAGGCACGAGGCCTAAAAGAGTTCTTGTCAGTCACATCTATTTGTCTGTGATCATCTGCCGCCGCATCAGTCACGGTCCGAACTGCAATAAAAATGTCGACTGCACGCTGTTAAAACAGTTCGTCTAAAAATACCTGCGGCTACTCATTATTAGATTAGACAACAGACCAGTCCCCCTTTTTTTCCTGAACACCAAGGACTTGTGTAGGACAGAGCAAACCTGATGACCTGGGTATAGAGGGTGGGCAGGGGTGGCGGGGGGGGTGGTGTGTGTGTGTGTGTGTGTGACGGGGGGGGGGTCAGACACTACATCACTTTTAATACTCTGTCATTGCCTCAAAAACACATTACTCTGAATGTGATCTGACACTTGTGCACTTGGGCGCATTGTGAATTTTTAGTTTTTTGGAAGATAAGGGAGGGGCGGCCATGACTCAGGTGACAAGAGCGGGTCGTCCAATAATTGAAGGGTTGGTGGTTCCATTCCCTCTCTCTCCTGATCATGTGCTGTCGTGTCCTTGGGCAAGACATTTCACCCTCCATGCCCACCTGTATGAATGTGTGTAAATGATCCCTGTGATGAACCCTTCAGTATCTGGGATAGGCTCCAGTCACCCCGCGACCCTGCAGAGGATAAAGCGGGTTCAGAAAATGAGTGAGAGTGAGTGGGAGATAAGGCTGCGGAACCACAAACGCATCCGTAAAAATACATGTGTTTCTGCAAACGTCTGACTCAACACACTGAGCTGATTCCTCTATAAATTCTCATATTTTATGTATGTGGATCATAAAAGAATGAACTGCATGCCAAACACACTGAAATTGGCATAAGCCTTTTAAATATTGATTCAGCGTGAATGGGTAAGTGCAATAATTAGTTAGAAATCTAAGGCTAAGAATCTCATCTCCCAGATGACCCCCGAGGAATGGGACGAGGTTGCTGTCAAAAAATATTTATATTGCATAAGATAGAAATGCATGGATATTCGCAAAAAAAATATAAAAATCAATATTTGCAAACTCCTGGATGACTTTGAGCCACATATAGTATATATTCAGTGGATTTTATGAGTCACAATATGAATGAATACATTTTGATAACTAGAATTACATGATGCGCACACATATTTTGACAGTTTCCTTTCTTCATACCAGTGCAGAAGCCTCTACACACGGCCTCAAAAGGATCCTCATTCAAATAGTGAATACTGATTGTGAATTATCAGTGTGTGTGTCATGTGAGCACACTCTGCTATTATGACACACGAGGTGGGAATGAGTGGCGAGTGTTGATGCAGATGAGGTTTTGTTTGTCCCCTTCAGCCGGTGTCAGTTGGTGTCACGGACATCAATGTGGACATGTGGTGGTCACACACACCCTCCTGAGTCATGGGTGTTGCATCAGACTTTCTGCAGCGCTGGGTTTACTGTGACATGTCCCTTCCAAAGACCAAACACATGCCCTTAACTAACACTCAGTCTCAATGTCAACCGGGGTTTCTATCGGTTCGGGTGTGTAACGGTTTGATCTATGAACCGTTCTACCAATGTGATGGGAACTAACGGCTATCGAACTGTGAGCGGCCCGGCTGTGAAGGACTCCTGGCTCAGGACTCCACCGGACTCCTTCGTTTTTTGGTTAGTTTTCTACTGGTGAGAGCAGACTGAAGGGGGGGGGGGGACTGCAGATGCGTGCGAGTGAGTTATGGTTGTGATCTTTTTTGCGGTTATGAACGTGTACGTTTGAACTGTTAGTAGTTAGCAGCTAAAGCGCTATGCTAATGGTGGCCTGCGAGGACATTCACTGCCGTCTCTCAGCTTCGGATGACGCATCGCAGCCTCTCCTTATCGTTATCATCTCTGGGACTTCAATCATGTATACTGTCTATGTTGTCTATGTTGTGCATGAATTCAATTTGTTGTGTATTTGTTCTGCTCTGGTTTTTCTACTCTTTGTGTTATGCTGCTGTAACTGGAATTTCCCCTCGCGGGACGATTAAAGGTATATCAAACCCTGTTTGTAGTAAATCAATGACTTACATCATCAGTACACACTCATCTCTTCTCTTTTGGTATATAGTAGATAGTAGCCTGTAACTTTTTTGGTTTCCTTTACATAAGCAATTGATTTTGTTTGGTTTTTGCTTGATTTTATACATGGCGTCATCCGTAATTATATTATTAAGTTTTTATAGTGGTAGAACGTTCATTAAAATATACATAATCCTGGTCCAACATTAGGTTTGTCGCTTTATTTAAGTTCCAATGACTAAATGTGCATTTGTCTCTGTATTTATCTCCAACCTGGATATATGTGAAGAGTGAACAGCAGGAAAAACAAAAGGTGAAAGGCAGAAACAGCTGCTTGTATATATTATTACAAATTGGTTGTATTCAGTGTGACCTCCCTTTAATCCTTTTGTTCAGAGATTTAATAGTGCATCAAGACTTATACCAGTTTTCATTTTACACGTCAGATGTTTCTAACCATTTCTACTCCCTGGTGACCTCACGGGGTCAGAGGTCACACTAAATAGTGACTTTAACCTTTACAGGCCATTTAGCTCAGTTTTCCTGTGTTTTCAGGCTGTGAATATATTCCCTGTATTTTCTTGCTTTATGTGAATACAAGAGAATGAGAAATAAATATGTATGTTAATTTCAACCCTGAAATACAACAAAGCTAAAAAGGTGGAATAAAGGTTTTGCACTGTTTTAAGAATGTAGTTAAAGCAGTCGAGTAGATTCTAAGCTGTAGCCGACCTGTTTTACCAAATATCTAACAATAGTACGTGAATATTTAGAGGTTAAATCTAGAATTGTGGCCGCATTTTTTTGACAGTGTTTAGAAAAAAAAGATTTTTCAAAATTTGCTGACATATCATTGACAAATCATTTTCATACACAATCAAATTAATTTATTGCCAAACAATCATAATTGTATCATCTAATATACAGTATTATGTGAAAAAAGCAAAACAACTGGGTAGTAATTGCATGAAATCTTTAAAAGGTGCGAAATTAATATATTTTGGGATTTTCAGTCACGTCAAGTCAAATTATGGGTTGAAACTGTAATTTTGTATTGTTTCAACTAAAGTTACAACAGAATTAATCAATATATCTTTGACCATTTGAAATGATTAAAACTCATTTTGCAACATAAAGTAAAACCCAAGACGTTAAATTTACATTTATATTTTTGACACAGAGTAAAATCACAGGTAACAGTAGAACCACGGGTAAATTAATCTTGAATTTGCACAATGTGTACATGTGCAAAATGTATAAATGGATTTATACATTTTATTCAAAGTTATCCATTCCTTATTCCATCCTTTTTCAGATTCTGTCAAATTCAGTTGACAGCACTTTCCTCAGAAATCAGTACTTTCCTCAAAAATTGGAATAAAGTTCCATTTGTCAGTTTCTCATAACAGTACGGGGAGAAACTGAAGTGTGTATAGACTCAAAGAAATCGACTTCTTTTAAAAACTTTCTCCAATTTTAAAACGCCATTTCCTTCACATTCTCCTGCTGACTTTGGATCTTTCGGCGGCGTTTTCCTCCGACACTCGGGCTGACGAATAGTTTCACTGATCACATCGTACACACTTTGATAGCGTTGTCAGGACACACTCCGTCACTATTACCACACAGACATATTACAGACACATGAGCTGTTGAAGGCAGGGAGCGGAGCGTCACCTCAGATGGAAGCGTCGCTCTCTGTCGTCTACTGGCGAATGTGAGCTTTACGTCCAACCGCTGTCTCTACCAGTGGCGGCGGACGCTCTTACAGCTGATTTTGTGAAACACTGATAGGTAATCTCCTGTTACGTAAGAGCCACGTGTGCAGTCAACATCAATTACAGTCAGACCACTCTAACTTTCACCCTTAGGTTGTGGCCGCGGCGTAGACGTGGAAAACACAGATCGTATCTGGGGGCGTCTCCGCCGGTATCGATCATCGTTACGTAAACTGGAGTCCAGCGTTGAAACGCTGAGCGTTCTTGGCTGTTTGTCCGGCCTCGCCAGCATTCCTCCATGAAGGAAAATGGCTGCCATGACCAGACCTCCACAGACCTCGTCTCCCACTCGTTCTTTCTGCTCTCCTGCTTTGGAGTGACTCGATGCTTTTATGTGGAGTGACTAATGCTCGCTTTAAAGGGCCTCGGGTGTATCGTGGCATGTGTGCGTGTGTGTGCGGGCATGTGCGTTCGTATGTGCGCACGCCGATGCTGTACGCAACCAATCAGCACGCCGGGTCTCAACTCGCTCACACGAAGATGAGTCAGTTTGGAGGTCTGCAAAGACCCAGATCCCCTACACACACTTCATCCTGATCTATACAAATGGTTTGATTTGTGAATTTGCACAAGAGTCACTGTGTAGAATAATGCTGCGGCGCTGATTCATGCGCATGAATGGAGCCTCAGATGAGGGTTCAAGACAAAGGAGAAGGTTAGAGGTGAGGTTCATCACTATAGATAGTGTTCTGGAAGATGCAAGGCATGGATTAGGTCTTCATGTATGCCATGGTCTGCCTTGCTGTGGCTTGGGCTGCTCCCCCATTCCTTAAGGGATAAGCTAATTACTCATCTGTTTCACCTGCCTCGTGCTATGCGGCTGATCCACATTGGCAATCAAGCCTCTATAGGAGGCTATATATTGTGGTTTCTGTCTATTTGCTTGTGCTTGTGTTCCTGTTCTGTGTTTTTGTTAGTAAATGCTCCGTGCTCCCCTTCAACACTGTGTGCTGGAGCCTCGTTACTCTCCACTCGTGTCAATGTGGTCAATGGGCGATATGAAGATGAACTGCAATATGTGCAGCATTGATGGAGCACTGATGCATTCACCGAAACAACGGATATTCTGGGTTTTATCTCATTTCTCAAACCTAAAATAAACTACTGACAGAAAGGCCACGACGAGAGTTAAAGATTTGATTCAGTTTAAAAGAGCAGACCTAATATTGAAAGCATTGAAAAACACATCTTACTTCCCAATACAACACAGAAATAGTTCTCAGACTGAGAAAGGGGATGCAATTGAAGAGAGAAACAATCCACAAATGTCTCTGATCACAACAAGAGTTAAATGATGAAGTAGCCTAACAGATAAATGAAAGTAAAAACATCAATCACTTTAACGTATAAATGACTTTAAATCCCATTTTAATCACATTTAATACAATTCTGATGTATCATCTATCTGTCACTCTTTCTATCTAATGTATGTTCTACTATGTATTGAGATTTTTGTATTATTAAATCCAGACCGGTTCTAGCTGGGATTTTTTATTATACTATACAGTGTATTTTAATTGGATGCATTGAAACATGTGTAATGGCTACTGTATAATGAGTTGCACGCGTTTTAATATAATGGCCAAATTAATATACTCATAAGTGACGCTTCGCTGACTCTCCATCTCTGCTGAATGTGTGAATGCTCAGCACATGTACATCCAATGATTCACGATGATTCATTATTTCAGTCAGTTGTTCATATCATGATGTGGATGAAAGTAGGATGAGTCAGTGGCGGTGACAATATATCAACAGTAAATTCATCTTTGTTCATTTCTTCACTCATCAGTCCTACAACTACTGTGACACTGAACTAATTAATGTTAACGCAGCTTGACCGTAGACATTCAATGAGCCATTAGTGTCCAGCACGAAACCACTGGAGCTGAACAATAGTAGGATTATAATGAGTGTATTGGTTCATATATCCACGCAGTAGCAGCTGTCAACCAATCACAGCCACACAGGTAAGTTCAGTACGAGACTCAAGTGCCACTACTGTTGATCTAATCAACAACAAATAAGGAACATTATCATAAATATGGAGCTGCTCTGTCACTGAGTAGGTGAGATGCTGCACTGACTCAATGTTTAGAATTCAGTTCAATCTGAAAGTAAGTGCAGAGTTTAATCTCAGACCAAATGCACACTGAAGTACTTTTATTAATGTATTTTAACCTTTTTCACAACAGGCAACTTTTTTTAAAATTAATTTAGCATGAATAGTTATATGTAGTTTCAGATATATCTTATCTTTTCTTGATAAACGACCTGTGTTTAAATGAATGCACGCTGTTTTTTTTTCCTCTCGCACATAAAATATTGATTTAAATGAGACAGAAACAAAAAAAAGTGAGTTTATACATCCCTGTTGCTTCAGGTATAAAAAGACACGGATGACATGGATGATGGTTCTTTATAACCGTGCTCCTCTTTACTGAATAATTTGTGTGAAGGTGGTTTTCCGTGACTCCATACAGTACCACCTGTGTAATTGTGTTCGTGTTGCCTTCTGTTTGTTTGTGTAATGGATACGCTCTGCTGCTGCTGCTGTTACTGCTGTTTGTTTGTACTCTTCATCAACAAATGATGATGTTGCGTTCAATGCCAGCTGTTTTTTTTTCTTGGTTTTTTTACTGGACAGGCTCCATATAATTTTCCTTTTACATCTACTTGTGACTGTATAGAAGTGAGTGCGGTCGTCGTCATGTCGACTCACAGTAGCTCGCTGATTGCAGCAGGAAGTTCTTGCGTTTGGGTGGACGTGATTTCCTCTGCCATTATGGACCGTTTGCATGTCTTCAGTTGGCTGCACACTATGCTGTTGGTGAAGTCGTGCGTCTAACTGAGTCTCGAATCACTGTAGTCTAATATGTATTTTGGTACACTTTATTACCTAACGTGCATTTTGTCACTGATTCAATCATAATCACCTCCTTTACAATAAAAGCAACATATTTTATGCACATTGTTTATACTGAGTGCCCTGTAGAGACATGTGAGGGGGATCTTAGAGACAGGAAAAGTATTTACAGAGATTAATACAGAGCAGCTGCTGACTGGAGGCAAACTACTATGATTGAAATATTTACAAATATCCTACATCTGCAGCAAAATATGCCTGTGTGTCATTGCTCATTCATGCTCCACATTCATGATGCATATGTACACGGACGGAGCGTTCTGTCGGTACTCTGTGCTCATTATGTCCGTATTTCTGTCTGCTCACAGAGAGTTAACAGATACGAACACCAATGGCGAATATGGAGCAGTACCAGCGGGAACCACAGGGGGCAGTATTGAGATTTGAAGATCATTTTCAGTAATGCTGGGACTTTTAAAACGACAACCGTGTAAATGAAGGATAAACAAACAACATACGTATGACCAGTACCCTTATCAATATCAGTATTACCATCTACATTAGTGATACCTTCTCTGACGCTGCCGTATTTATTAATAATGGCTTTTTTTATGTCTTCTTCTTCTCAAACAAGTTTTACTCTTCTTTTCGGTTAATTAAGAGTGGTGCCCTCCCGTGGATTGATTGACAAAGACGCTCATTCCAATGTAATGGACACATCCAAGGCTTGACACAGTTTGAAGTAGTCGCACCTATTTCCTTATCTAAAGTGAGCATGAATGTGCCTCTACTATGTTTCTGCTGATGCAAAAACCATTTTCATTTGTTGCAGTAGAATCCCAATGGAGTTCCCCTGGTTGAAAATGTAACTAGAATGTGCATATCTTCCAAACAGACCTTTTTTTCCAGTCGGGGTTGTAAAATCTGGCAAAGCACAAGTATTACTGATAACAATACCTGCGGCTCTGTTCCATTTAGTTGTCCCTGGAGGCTATTTTAGTGAACCAGCATGCAGGGTCCCAAAGTCTGAAACTGACACACATAAATGGGATGCAGCCGTTTCTAATAATACCAATTATACCTCTGCGGTTTCAGCCTTAACAAGTCAAAATGTCTGAAAAAGGTCTATGAATGCAAATAAATAACCACCTGTTTGTTGCTATAGTGATTACCTGAGGGTGTATTATGGATCGTGTGTTCATCTGTGCACGTATGCAGGGTTTTTATTGCTAACAGAAGCTTTGATTCATGTCACGTTTGTGTCTGATTGACTTGTGTGACGGCAAAACTTCAATAAAAACATATTTCTATTCTCGCATTCAGCTCTAGAGTTGTCGTCCAGGTGTTGATGTTCACCCAATGACAGGATCGTAAACAGGCCCATATTAAGCTCTGAAAGAGTGGGAGTTTTTGTTCTGGTTTTACCACCTAATAAATTAATGCCTGTCTGAAAGTCTGTATCTGTGTATACTATATTTAGAATATTCTTTCCGTCACTTGTCTTTTCCCACAAGGCTCTAAACACCGCTTAAACTGACCAGAGTTCCCCAACAACTCCAGCAGTTCTACAGCCTATTATTGTGACGCTGTGGTTTTCCGGATTCAGGTCAACAAACAGATTAACCCTTTGAAGCAGTGGTTTTATCAGGTGGTTGTGAACAGAATCATTACACAAATGAACACTGATGGAATCCTACTCTACATTAGTACGGGGCTAGTTGAGACATTCTCTCCTGTGAAATTTGTACTTTTTGTTTTTACACATTTGTTAGTTTTTCTTCTGTCTTACCTCCAACATTGATGCATTTCATCACATTGATCAAATCAAATCAAACTTGATTTATATAACACTTTTCATACAAAACAATGCAACACAAAGTGCTTTACAGCGTTAAAATCATAAAAAACAAAAGAAAACCCATCTTTTATTCCCTCCCTCCATCCCTCCATATATACATATATAAGCCCACATAGACACACACACACACACTCACACACACACACACACACACACACCTGGTGGTGAAGTAGGGAGACATGGCATGGCACTGTCAATTGTGTGAAAGGCCTCCATATGGGTCGTTCACAACGGGAAGAGTGTCATACCATGTCCGCTGGAGGAACCTGCCCCCAGAACCCCCCAACCCTGACAGCCAGGGGGGAGCCACCACACCAAGGTGAAAAGCCCCCCAAGCAGCCAGGCCGAGGGACCCAGAACCCCAGCAACAGACCTTCATTTGAATCTGTTGAGGGCAGTTTACAAAAACTATGTTGAGGGTTTTTAACATGAGCGTTGGTTCAATCAGACATCATGGCCACTGTCCCTGCGTTGTAATCTGCTCATACTGTTCCTTCATGACCAAAACTGCTCTAGGAAACTTTCCCTTAAGGCGTTTCTGATGATGCTGCACTCACAGGCAGACATGAAGCCACAATGGCAGTGATCTTTTCACTTACAAATATTTTCACTTCACCTTTGTGTCTAAATGAATAGATTTCTTCAGGCGTTCCTGAGATACAGCTTTGGTAAGAGTGCAAAGACATAAGGGTGAATCAAGCATGACCTTTGACCTTTGTCCTAAGACAACCCACAGACCACTCTCACTCCTCCGCCTGTTTTTAGTAGTGCCTGTATCTGCAAATATGGGCTAATGCATTATTTTTTAATAACATCTGCTGTTGATGTTGGTTCACCCCAGAATGACCTCTGAGGTTATCTGAACACGGCATAAACTCTAACAGCCTGTTAACACTTAGGAGTCTGGAGTCAAACCCTCTGTTTTTGCCATATCTGCTTATAATCGCCTTTTAAGACACTTTTCATAACCTGTCCAGAACATTCTTAGCTATCAGTAGAATAAGTACTCATCTGTTCGGGTATATTGGGATGAAAATATTGAGCCCCGAAGCTGAAAAATTTGAATTTAAAATAAAATAAAAAGTGAAATAACTTGTGAAAAAAAACCCCACCTTTACTATAGAAACTAACAGTACAGATGTATTTTTTTGCCATTTGTTTTGTTCTTAAAAGTATTACACTGATGACGCTCAAGGGTGAAGACGGGGGTAACCCTGGATGAGTCACCAGGTCATCGAAGGGATCGTTCACACACATTCATACAGGGATGGGCATGGTGGGTGAAGTGTTTTGCCCAAGGACACAACAGCACATGATCAGGAGAGAGGGAATCGAACCACCAACCCTTCAATTAGTGGATGACCTGCTCTATCACCCGAGCCATCCAAAAACTAAAAATTCACATTGTGCCCAAGTGCACAAGTGTCAGATCACATTCAGAGTAATGTGTTTTTGAGTATTAAAAGTGATGCAGTGTCTGGGGGGGGGGGGGGGGGGGGGGGGGGGGGGGGGGGGGGGGGGGGGGGGGGGGGGGGGGGGGGGGG